>JAAXYW010002429.1:0-15341 GCA_036851895.1 Orthonychiurus folsomi | reverse complement strand
AGAACGGCTGCGTTTTACAATTTGGAAGTTTTATCTGGAAGTTTTAGTGATTTGAAGTACTGCGTAGTATTTTTAAATAAAAAGTAAAAGAATGTTTAATTATAAAGAGTAAATTTTTTTGCTGCATATACAATTTTTGATACACAGTAGTGTAAATACGATCCATTAGTACAGCTATCCAAGGGGGTAGATTGATGAGTTCAAGACAAAAGGTGAGGACACGTCGTGTATTAAAAAAATCCACTCCTCTATCACACAATGCAATATTAATGCACTACAAAGAATTCCACCCCTGTTCCAAGCGGTCCGAGTTACCCGATAACCTGTCAACACCTCATGTACCTGGGAAAGTGAAACAAAAGAGAAAAATCTACTCAAACCCTTTACTTTAATGTTATCATATCCCTCCCATTTGTACTCGCATACATTTGATAGGAAAGGAGCAGCACTTGGGAATCCATTAAGTCTGTCGATTAACATCCATCAAAGTTAATTTTACAGGTGGAATTGGTTGTGGAATTTAATTTTTAATGGACAGCTCGGCGAAACTTTCATGTGAAAGTTAGTGGGTGCTTTGCAAAATATTATTGGCTGCTATCTTAATTACATGCAGTTCAGTTTTGCAAAGTACCTACCTATTCCGTCTAGCCTGCAGAAAGTACCTCATTCTTGACTGACTCACAGACAACACGTAGGCAAAAAAAATTAGCGATTCACATTTCAGAGATAAGTAATGGACTTTTATCTTTATCTGTGTTGATTTTGCATTCTTAAAGGGTCAGTGGCCAAAAGGTCATAGGCAGCAAGTAGTATGTGTATGAATCATAATGTATCGAATTCTCGGTGCATTTGTTGATGCAAATACAAGGCGAAAATTAATTTTCAGACAACCATTAATTTGTCTGAAAACAATTTCGCAAACTCCAAAAACCAGTGGTCTATTTCTGATATTCCGCTTTACCCCGATTTCGGTCGAAATGACTCAACTTCCTGCCTTTCCCTCATTTCCTTCGGACAATCAACGCATCGGACTGACCATTGTCCATAACAAAAGATTCGCTTTGCTCCGCTGCCAACTCAACTGACCAGTACATGGGCACTTTCGACTTTGCTAGCCCCTGGCTTGACCGGAAACAAAGAATGGATCAGTGCGGACGCGGATTTTCCTTTGTATTTTTTTCCGGTTCCGGAAACTAACTCGGGCACTTGACTTCTCTGCAATGGCTGGTTATTTCTTGAAGTATGAATGCCGTTTGTATTGGAATGAACATTCCATTTTGTTTTACTCGCTGATTACACAAATGTACAGTGGAATATGCAAATATTCCAAGCTAATACAGGAAATTAACACATATCTAATTGACATGATGTTTGCACAAGAATTACGCACACCTCGCGTGTGCTTGGATATTAACATCAGGGGCAATAAAAAAATGAGGGTTTCGGATTTAAACATGGATTTAGCAAGAGTGGAAATGAGTTGGAATATGTAATAAAGAACACTAATCCTTGGAACATGGTCAAGCATAGTAATGAACGGACACGTTAGTATTTGGGGGATTGAGATTGCAATTACAGTACTTATGGATGTGTTCTATTGTTTGATTGCATTAACTAGAAAGAAATGAAATATTTGATGTGTTCAGAATTCCTTGCCGTCCAAAGTCAGACGACCAGAATTGTTGGAGTTTACTCGGGTGACATGACGTGACATCCATGCACGTCAGACGCCAAGGACCAAAACAGCTTGGCAATGACTCTGAAATCGGAGGACACGGGAACAAAACATGGGTTCGTGACATTGTGTCAACAATTGAGTTGACGACGGGGAAAAAGGTCTCTATTTATTTACCCTCATCCCTACATCAGTCCTTAAAACCAACTGTGGCCGTCAAACCGAAATTGTACGTGTGTTAAGGAGGAGGATGCTTACTCAACATCAACATCCCATATATTAAGCCATACTACGCCAGAAAACAGTATTTTTAACATGTCAATTTTCTATCAAATTTAAAAAGCCAGAATTGGAATTAATTAATTGCTTTTTGACTTCCGGGCTTCCTGTGCAGGCAATTAAAGTATTCAGTATAAAAAGTGTACTTTAGTCTTGTAAAATGCGCTCAACCCTTGGCAATGAAAAACTACTGCAAGAAAATTAACACATCTTTGCCAAACATCTCACATCTTCGCAGGTAGTTTATACGTACGACACAGGGAGCACATGCCTCACTGGGATAAGAATCTCCCTTCCTCCCACTACGCTCTCAGAACCCAAAAATCCATCCAATCCGAAGATCTGGCCTGAGATAAATTTGTGAATGGCCGCCCTTTACTTGTGCTGCTGGAGTGGTCAATAATCTCCGTAGATTTCTGCCTAGTCATTGCACTCCAAAGCACATGTCTTATGGGAAGATCAACTCAGACCATCCTTTGTTCACGCCTGACGGACGGCTATTACTACGGATACCCTACATGAACTATTACGCTTTTAAATGCTTTGACATTCTGAGTGATGCCCCACTTAGGGTTAAGGATAGCCCTCTTCAAATTACAAGACACATGGGGTGGAGATGCAGTCGGGTGTGAAATTATGATTGGTGATTTTGGGGAAAAAGTAATTCATAACTCTGGAATGCTTGCAGGAGGCAATGAGTTTTTTCAGCATTCATTGTCAGAAATTTGGATTTCCATTATAAAACAAAATTATTTAAATTATAGTCAAACTTGGATTTAATTTCAACAAAACCAAGATACATAAGTTTGGGGTAGGGACTAATTTAGACGCGGTTTTATAATTCCGTCAATAAATGCTCCTTAACTCAAAAGTTCCTGCTCCTATTTTAGTGTAAATTGCAAAGTTTGTAAGTTTATCCCTCAAAATGACATGTCATACGGTGGTGCCGAGTCTTTCCCACCATTTTGTTTTTGGACTCGAACCAGCCAGGAGTGGAAGAGCTGTAATTAGTGGATTATTCCCTCCGGCACTGAAATCCATCAGGAACATGCATAAAAGTATGGCCGCCCATAGCTCGAATTGAAAATCCATTAGTGTCGGACACGGCTAATTATAAGGTCCGAGTCACAGCATTTCCATCCTGTGCTGTACTGTAGCCCATCACAGAAAGGTAAAGTCCATTTGGATTTTGGGCAGGGCATTCCATTATTTAGTCCATCCATGTGGGAATTAGCGTAGCATACATGACTAAATCTCATAGTAGCCGTCGCCGTCGTGGCCACGGCTACTACTTTACTTTACAAAATCCGTGATTGCATTTTAATTCGACTTTCAACTTACTCGCTAATGCATCCAATTTGTTTCACGGTTTGCCACACCCCCTTTCAGAACCAGAAGCCAAAATGCGAAGACGAGTTCGTCACGTCACGAGAAAATTGAGATTTTCCCATGGAGCTTTTTGGATGGGTCATAGCTCAAGCAAACGGGTAGCAAAATTGAGCCTCGGCACAGACATGACTGCGCAGGCGCCGATCCAGCTCGGAGTCCATAAAGCCATAAAATGTTTTGGAAAGGGAAATATAAACGATTCGGCTTTGATATTTTGGATGTCTTTATTTCTTCAATAATGTGCGGTGACTATTTCCATTGTAAACACACATGTTGATGAGATTGTAAGCTTACAGCAAATCAATATGATTTCTTATTATGAATTCGAAATGCGGTTATCTTTATTCCTTAACTAAACATTGGAGTAATGTGAGAATCAAATGAGAGATTTACAAAAGCAGTGGAGATTACAGAATTTATTGAACAGACCTCGGATCGGAGTCAATAAATCTATTGAATTTACTATGCACATGTACAATAGACAAATATGCTTTATATAATACATATGGCTCTACAAGTATTATTTTATTTTTGCCTCTCCCTCCGCCAAAATCGACCACACCGTGGAAGGACGCACGTCACATTTATCAAATCTTGAAAACAAAATATCAAATGTCATTCGCTTTGAATTCGGACGTAATCTAGTCGAGGACTGTCGACAATGGAAAGCGCGTGGCAGAAGCCCACTGCCACGTGATTGTAGTTCATAGAGTCACGTGCCACATTTTACTCAATTGTCCTGTTCCCTGCAATTATTGTCCCAAACGGAGTAATTTCCAAAACACAAGTCAATTCAGTATATGTCCCGTCATGGTTTTAATTTATTACAAGAGCATACACACAATACATACGACGGGGCAGGCGCATAGACCGGAAATGAGCAAAACCTGAGCTTATGTTGGTAGGACTCATCCATTAGTCAGAATCACAAAGAATTGCAATGGAAAAACAACCATTATTGCGCATACGCAGTGCAGGATTATTGTTTCCGGTTCGACAGTCGAGTCGCGTGGCAAAATTCTTGAGTTCATTATGTCGAATGTGGCGAATGACTCTTCATTTTTTAGTGTGAGAAAAACGTGGAGCGGGAATTGTGCTTGGCCACAAATTGATTGAGTTCAATTAGTCATGGTGGGGGAGGCCTGGCTATGTTAGATTTACATTAATAGTTCGCAAGGTTGTTTTTGGCCGGCGTGTGTTGTATTTATATTATGTGTGCCTTTACGTAATTTCATAATTATAATTTATTTAAAATCTCGGTAAACCAGGGAAATGATACCGTTAAAAATGTGCTGCTGTGTCGAAATCAGTACAACCCACCCTTAGCATGCAACAAATGGACATATGGTTTTGGCTTTAACTGTGATGAATGGAATGTGTGTTTTGGTGTTAAACTAAGTAAACGATCACGTCCAACGCGGGTAGGTGAGCGGGTATCTAGCTCCGAGAAAGCTTTTAGCTCCTCTCAAAACATTTCCAAACGAGGAATTTGATTATCAACTGCTGGCAGCTGGATTCCTTTGGTGCCCACGCCATCCAGATCTTTTCTTACGCGCTTGCCAGTCAAAACCCCCAAAATACAACGTATGTTTTTATACATTCGACGGATGCATGATGAACAAATTCCAAAGAAAATACAAGGATTTCCCTGTTAGACGAATTATTCGTATTTTTCAACTGCAAATTGAAGGATAAAGTAGGAGGAGTATCTTTAGAATAGTGCCGAGTGTCGTTCATAACACCTTTGAAATGGGAAAAAAGTTTTCCCGCCCCTAGACTTAAGTGCTTCTCTGCTTTTCACGACGTAATTACGCTATGTTATGTTACACACTCAAATGGGATGTACGAAATGGAGGAAATGTGCGGGAATGACATGCCACGTATGAGCACGTGATTTGGGTTAGAGTCAAATCATGAAATATTTCGAAGCTGATGGCGAGTTGAGAGGAGGGGAACTATTGTTTACTTTTAACAAAGCATTATTGTTCGCAAAAATTGTTTATTTTAGAAAAAATGCTTGAGGATTAAGAGGAAGGTTTTAAACAATGAAATCTCTACATTGCAGAATAAAAATCCATCCATCACATATATCTTTAGATTTTGATTTTTCATAGGTGAGGAATTGGACCATGTTAGAGATATGTGATTTCGACAGGGCTCGATCCTGACGTGACACTATGTGGCTCCCGTTCGCCATCTTTTCATCTAATGAAAAGGGGAAGATTTGTACACGGATTCTTGCACTTCCACGTTGTTGGGTTCGGAGCAGGAAAGCACTTAGCGTTGAATAAAATGTTTTGATCCCAGCCTATGCGGCCCTGCCCATTCTGACTCACTTATCAAATCCTATGAAGAAACCGGCGTCCCACTGACAAACATTGTGTGTAAACTTTTCAGAATCCATCCATGAGGGTTTGAAAAATATAATCAGCTGGCTAGCCGAGATGGGTTTTGAAAGATGCTTTTTAAGAAGTGTTAAAAACACGGCCACGCTCCGCGTGCGCATAAAGGAAGATGTTTTTCCAATTTAATTTCATTTTTTGCTACTTTCCACATCCACAATAATATAAGGCAACTTTATAGCATATGTACGTATTTTATAGGTGATGGCCCTTGGGACTGAACAAAATAGCCAATACAAAAATATGTGTTTGCATGCAATTTCTGTAAAGGCAAGTAAAGCTTTAAAAAACTCATGCACTGCAACTATTGTCACCCAATAAACTGGATCAGAGTAGAGACCGACAACCCGCAAGGACAGGTTTTGCATTTCACAGGCCGGTGTGTCCGACTGGACACCGGACATTTGGTTTTCCTCTGCTTCGTTAACAAAAGACAAAAAGATGAGACGTGCCGATGAGGAGTTCAGTCGTCGGGAACAAAGCCAAACGACCCGGCGGTCACCTTTAATAACTTTTTCATGTGTGGCGGCATGCCGACAAAGGATATAAGCAGCGCGTCCACACTTGTGAGAATTCCATTATTATTCAACTCATTCCAATCAAAGCTTATCTTTACATGCAGAATAATTCCGGTCCTTGATGACAACATGTGACTAACACAGCCGGGATACAATTATCTCGTTATCCGACTAATTCATTAATGGTTGATTGATAAACAGGACAAACTAATAATGAAATAATATTGTGAATTACAACTACAGCACAGAATTTCCTGTATTCTGAGGAATTGTGTTTCCTGTGTATTATTTTCACGTAGTGATGGAAGGGGTAGTGCTCGCTCCGTATTTTTCATCTGGCTAAGTGCTTGCCTATTTTGCTTTCTAACCTCCATCGGCTGGCCCACATTGACTCTGTGTATTTACTTTTTGTAATCAATAGTGTTTTTGGTGGGGGTTATCAGGGTCACGTCAGGATGGTCCCAGCTTACCCCTTTCCGCTCTTCTTTTAATTCGGGAAATTAATGGCCTCCCTAGCAGTTTGTCAGCAAATTGTGAAGAATGAAGTAATACTATGTACATATTTGCTTAAATCAGAGGGTGACCTGTGCCTCGTGACACATTCCACTTGACCCGACGCCAACGGTCAGGGCTAAATTGAATGCTATTGGCCAGAGGGTGGGCCAGCCTTAGTGCGAGAGGAGAGGGCGGAGGCGGAGCCAGGGAGTCCGTTGGATTTGCCTGCATTGCATACACTGTTTGTTGTAACACTAATCCAACCTCAGTCCTCCAACCTCATCCGCACTGGACGGAGCCTTAAGTGTACAAGCAAGCTAAGTTTGGATTCTGTTTACATGGACGAGTGAACCAAGTGCACAGTGGCTATAAGTGTGGAACATACACATACAAAAGAATCTTGAGAAAGCGAAGTATTCAAGAAGAATTAATTAGAAACAAACAATTTCCTTGGAAACGGGGTGAATAGAAAGGGGAAATTTACTGAAATTAAAAAAAGGCCACCAAAACTCAAAAATAGCCAAGAAGATAAGAGTAAAATTGACATTTCTTTGGAAACCAGTGCAAAAATACGAAGGATTTATAGAAAACTCAACTCGAGTTAGGAGGAGACGGGAAAAACATACGAGAAATCTTGCGTGACCTTCCGAAATGGGCGAGTGTTTTATTTATTCGCAATTAATTTTGTGAGATGGACGTGTTTGGGGGCGGAATTAATAGATGACAGTGGATATCCAAGTCTGCTGACTGGCCACACTTTAAAGTTCGGAAAGTGTTTTATTCAAATTGTGGGAAATTGAATTTTTCATTGGGTACGGACGTAGCGGAGGACTTGATTTGATTCAAAATCGATTTTAATACTCTACTCTGAAAGTTTGGACACGTTTGCAACACTTGGAAATAACCAGGATCACTATAAGTGAATGAGTTAGGGTTGGGATCGCGGGGTTGAGAAAACGGAGTTTGGGTCCAAATCCGTCAGTATTTGTCTATCAAAATCTGAAGACATGACTCTGGAGCCACCGCAAAGTGAGTAACCTTTTAAATTTGATATTTATTTTTTATTTAGTTAGTATTAAATGAAAACAAAAATCATAAACCTTTGCGTTGATCGAGTCCAGTACATTTTATTTCCGTTTGGGTTACCAAAGGTCGAACACGGCTTCTAAAGAATCTAGTAGCCAGTGGCCACTTACCCCTTTTGTTAATCTTTGCTACCAGAGGGTAAGTGGCACTTGAAGAGGAAACTCGCCGGAAAAGTTGTCAACTAAGTGCAAATCGTGATTCGCAATTACACAGCATTTACTCTAATAACGCCAACAATGGGTAACCATCTAGTTGGGGTTTGAGTGCGTAGAACAGGAGCCATGGATTGTAATTGGGCAGAAGGGCAGAACACAGATGTGGAGATGTGAGATGTGTACTTAATACGACGGACTTCAAAAGTCCGAATTCGTCTAAAACCAACGCTTATGACTCAGCCGTATGGCATGCAGAAAAATGCACTCATTCATTCCCAATTCAACAGTTTAGTTTTGTTTTATGACGTGGGGTATTATATAATTGCTTGTGTTTTAAATATGGAAATTTAGCTCAAATTATTTGTTGAAATGATTAAATTGTTATGGCTTTTGTAGCCATAACACAATATTTCCGTCTAATTGGATTGTGTGCATGAGATCAGAGTTTATTTAAAGCTTGTACAACGTACGACCTTCACATCCACACACTACACACCTGTTTCTTTCCTTACTTTTTTCCTTCAGAACTTGATCTCCTCTCGGTAGGTTTTTTTGTATTTCGGTTGTCATTCGCGCCAGCAGTGTTCCCGTGAATCCCTTCTGTTTGTCCACCTCTCGAAGATCCGCCGATAATTACTGTACGTAGTGTACAAGCAGACAGCGGATTCCTTCATAATGAGTAAAAAATATCGCCAATTAAAATCGGATGATTGTGGCGCCTATTTTGAATCCATTATGTATTAGCCTTTGTATTCCCCTTGCTGAGTCCTCCTTTTCTATTTTCAGAGAAAAGGATCAAAAGATTTCCAGCCGACTTTTTCCTTGGGCACAAAATCATTGGCGGGAAGAATGGTACGTGTGTATTATGTATATTTTAATATAAACGACAAACGAGACATACCTATAAATTTGATTGATGTATATTACAGCATAAATTTATTGTTGTCAGGAATGTTACAAAATAACTTTAATGGAAATATCCCAAGTCCAAAATTGTGAATTTCAGTCCAGCCGGCCATATGAATTAGCAGTTTAAGCTGACCAGGTACACAATACTTACAATTAGCCAGGAATTGGGGACCCATTTTTATGGGTTTGGAATCCAGGATGTTGTCGTGCTAAACTTTGTCTGGCTGGTTGCCTTTAAATAAATACAAGTCAGTCAGTCGTCGGATTGATCTGTGCGTGGCTCCCAGTCAAACTTGAAGTTGTTTCCAGTCCCGGTGCAATGGGAGACTTTAAAAGGACCCCTCTGGGTCATTAAGGGCACATTACAACTTTCCCCGTCGCGTCGGCCAGACTACTACGATCCTCTGAGTGATAAGGACCCATGTTTTTGAAGGCGACGACAGTCACTACTGGCTCCGTCCACAAGGAAACCTGACGTGTTCTGAAATAGCCGAGGGCCCAACTCACTTGCAGCTAGTTTACGGTGGAAATTTCCCATAATTTTGGACGTTAGAAACGTAATGTAATAAGGTCATATCACTATGTCATATTTCTGGTGGAATTTTTAAAATCGTGTATTTGTTTTGGGATCGTAGTAAGAGATGCAATAATAAGCTTAAAAGCTACTAGATGCCCATGTGGGTGTGTGTAGTGGTGCAAATTTGCCAAATAATTAAAAAGGCCGAGGAATCGCGTGAGTTCAGCACACTTGCCTAACGTAGCGAATGGGTGGTAAATTTAAAAATTTGATGAACGCTACCCTTTTGAAATGCAGACCGGGTTATAATATTCCATCAAGTTAGGTAAACCACACACTTGCATTTACATGGAAAGGGTACATCCCACATGTGAATTAGGAATTGTGTGGCACGTAAGCTTCAAATCTTGGAATTATTTACGGACGGTTATTATGGGACACGTAACCGAAGTTGACACCAAATTAACATTTAAACCAGTGTAGTTTTCGTGTGTGTCGTCTCGCCATTAGTAAATCCATGCAGTCGAAAACACGGGCATTCTCAATTGGGAAATAAGCTGGATGCTGGATTATTTCCAGCCTTGAGGACATGGAGTTCATTAGACTGGATTACGTGGGCGGGTTATGAGAAAAGAAAAACAAACATTTTAGGGCTCAGCATATCAAAACAAGGGACTGTAATGTAAAGGGCATAGTTGGATCAAATGCAAGGGCTTGCATGACAAGACTCCATGCTTGGAAGCTGACGTGACGTGACGTAATGACCCGCGGGATTTCTAACTCCCGGAATCGACTTTCTCAAAAGTTTCTTGCATAACAGCTACTGTTTTGTAAACACATTCCATTCAACTTACCCGGCTCTTGCATTTTACTTCCGGGATTCCTTTCTGAAATGGACGGATCGCTGGTTTCCTTTCAAATTTTAGTAAATTATGGGCTACTTCGGTGTGAAGTGTTCCATTCTCTACTGATGTGAATTACCTACTTGAAAATGGGGTGAGAAGTGTGTGCAATGAGAGCACAAATGGACGTGCTCGTAAGTATGGGGAATGGGAATTCGGAATAATGCATGTATTACCATTTCTATTCCACTAGCACTGAGGGATCATCACACTGGCTGCCTGGCTTAGCACTGGCAACCTAATAGAATGGAATGCTGAGAAAATATTTTGTTCTCCAGCTTGGACAACTTTGAACATTCTGCCAACTAGAATGTTGCGTGGGAAAATAATGGAAATTTGGTTACCCGATAACTTACAATGTAATGGGTTCAGCCGTCAAGCTGAATATTTAAAAGCGAAATTAAATATTGCCCATCCGGGGTTTGCCCTGAACCCGTCGTTCCAACACCTGATTCTATTAATTCATTTATCTTAAATGACCACACAACTCTCACACTGATACATGCATGCGTAATTAGAAGGCCATCGCCAACCACGCAATTCAATTGTACAATATAAGGCACGGCGCATTCAAATCAGGAGTATTCCCAATTTGCGTAGTGCATATATATTTATTCAATTTTTACCCTGTTATGTATTTCATCGGACTTTACTTTCATTCTATGCTCACAAACATCCTGTTATTGATTACGTCGATTTTAATTAGGTTAATTGGAAGAGGCGGAAAGTGATCGGTGAAGATTTTCGAATCCACCCGATAAATCCTTGCACGATCAAAACCACGCCTGGATTTGACTCAGCGCAGCGTGTCAACCCATTCATTTGAATTACGGATGAATGGATCCGTTGTTGCATGCAAGTTACACAATAGAAGGTAGCAGGAGAATCCCAGGGCTTAATCCTTTCCATCGAACTTGCGAATTAACACGGACGTATAATAACGAACGGTGCACTTTTCAGAGAAAGTGCTGTCAAGTATAAAAACTGCACTTGGCACTCTACAAACATCATCGCCGATTTATCGCACCCCAAATCAATCACGACTAATTAATTACATAGCGTGACGTAGTTGCAACTTCATTTTAGCTGATCTGGTGATTGGTGGGACTCAAATGCAAGGGTTTGCAGCGGATCACAGTCAACCCCATGAATTACGTTTACAAAATGGTCCACTAATTCCATCCAATTCAAGCGCATTTACACCCGCTTCGGTTCACACTTTTGAACCTTTGAGGACCTTCATTTTTGCGTTAATATTAATTCATCGGCTAATTCATCTACAACTTATGGAATTGAAAAGGGTGAACATATCGGCATCGGCATATTAGACAATTGGACAACTAATTCTTTCTACTTCTTGAACTGTAGCAAAAATGTGAGAATTAGCAATGTTGATCTCATAGTTTGACCCCTGGTTTAGTTGTACTTGGTGGATATACTCTGGAAGCACATTGTAACTCACACATTGTATTTTACAAGTCAAAGTTGTCACACACAAGCTGAAATCTTCCCACAGTCTCTCACAAATTTGAATTACCCGGTGGCGTCACGGTTCCAACTTCTGGGATACACTTTACATGGCAGAGCTCGCCACGCATACGCATAAAAAACTAAAGCATGGAATTAAAACTTGAGGTGTTGTTACGGGAGGAACGGAGTAAATTGAATTGGACTTGATCCAAAACAGGTTATCGTCACGACCCACGTGACGGACGGGAAAAATATTGTGCTGCTCCTGTCTGCTTACCAGCGTCAAAATTTCTTTTGGTAAAGTGTCACGACTGATGGTGAGGACAGGAGGCGGATTATCCAGATTCCAGATGACTTGGGTTTGTTTTTGTGCACCGAATCAAAGCAAAGTTTCTTATAGATCAGAAATGACCAGAAATCCGACAACTTATTTGAAAGGTTTTTTATGTTTTCTTGGACGGCTTTTGAGGACATTTTTTCCTCTTTTTTCTAATAATATTTTAAAGCGCACTAGCGATATAGTGTGCTAGCATTAAATAAGCTATACTCAACCCTTTCAAACACAAAAGTTGTGTGTTTAGGTTGTATATTTTTTTAAATATACAGTTAAAAACGAGCAGGAAATGAAAACCTCAAGTCAAAAGGGAAAGATTATTTTGGAGGAAATCAATAATTCGCCATAGTACACCAAGCTGGAAGTCAAGGAGCTGCAAAGCTACACGCACTCTTCCTTTGCTTTCACCCACTCGAAGTAGTGCTTTCTCCATTCCCCACAAATACACGGGGATCTTGAGAGTGAGTGGCGTCCATTGTGACAAGTGCACTGGATCCTGGCTGCACTCGGCCCTAATGCTCCGTACTTGAGGGGTAAACTTTGAGTTGAAGGAAAAATAATGGGAGAAGGGGGACAGCTCTTTATTTTTATTCCATCTCTGAATCCCAACACTAAAGCATTAAAATAAAAATGATCAAGCTGTGAGGTTTGAAGATGCTATGAAGCGGAGTGCATGAAAATCCACATTCAATTATAGCAATACTTTTCGATTTTAATCTCAATAGTGAGCCAGGATTGAACTCTGAAAAAATCCGAAAGAAATTTGCCATCAAAATTACATACGACTACTACTTTCACTTCATATAGCTAACTTGCATACTCACATGAGTTTTGTTTTCACTTTGACATACAAAATTGCACTAATTTAAAAAAGTGACCAAGACAAGAGAAACACTGTTCTAAACAACGCAATTGGAGCCTTGTTATTAAAAGCTATCTTTTGTCTAATTCGTAGAGATGCGCCACCTCTCGCCTTTGTGTGTTGGGTGCGGAGTGCGGATCCAGGACCAGTACATTTTGAGAGTGGCGCCAGACCTGGAGTGGCACGCGGCGTGCTTGAAGTGCGTCGAATGTCAGCAGTTTCTCGATGAAACCTGCACTTGTTTTGTACGCGATGGACGCACCTACTGCAAATTGGACTATGTCAGGTATTAGAATGTTTAATTTTGATTTAATTAAAAAATGAAATTGAAATTGGTAGCCAACTCTTAGTTAAATTTTTGATTAAAATTAGTGTTTCCAGGAATCAATCCTAAATGGGATTTAAATTTTAAATTCCAGACTCTTCGGTGCAAAGTGCGAGCGCTGCGGAGATCCATTCCTGAAAAGTGATTATGTAATGAGAGCACGGAGCAAGATCTACCACCAGCACTGCTTCCAGTGCTACACTTGTGGGCGGAGCCTGGTGCCTGGGGATAAGTTTGCCTTGAGGGAGGATGGGCTGTTTTGCAAGGAGGACCATGACACTGGGATAAGTGATGTAGTCCATACCCCAACTGCTGCTTTGCATCAGGAGACTTGCAATTCTGGTGAGCTTCGCCAGCATTTTTTAATTTTGGATGCTTGGGATTTTGCTGTTCNTTGGGATTTTGCTGTTCTTGTTGGTAAAATCTATGGCTTGGGAACTTGTTAGTTGAGAGTGAATTCAAATGAAAATTCAACATCAATCATATGCTGTGCAAGATTGGTACATATGAAATTATGAGTATAGTATTATCGGTGTATTTAAGAATCCATACCCTGGCTGACTTCTCGCCTCTTGACTTTCCCGTCTTTATTCTGAATCCGGAACTCGCATGCATGGCTAATGGCTACCGGAAAAAATCAATTCGGATGCATTTCTCCATGAGGAATTCCTGGTTCGGAGTGCCGGAGGGGAGGAGAATTTCTGGGCTACTCACGCCATGGATTTTATTTCGAAGGATTGACGGCCTTCTACAAATCTGAGAAGTTGAAATCCGTCATTGGCGCAAGCGCTAGATACCGGGATATGGGGTAGGACATGACAGCATTATCTAATGTGGCCAACACTACGTTAGAATTGTGAATAGTTTGGAGTCAGATTTTTTTTAAATTAATTGAAATCGGCCAAATTCTTCTATATTGCATTATAAAATGTAAATTCCATCTCCATTACCAATACAAAGCCTATTTCCACTTCAAAAATGCAAAAGATCGTATAGGCTAAGTCGTGAGGTTTCGACACGGCCGCCAGTATTTCGCAATTCCCTGAGGGAAAGTCCAGCCTTTTTAATGTCCTTCTTGGGATTAAATTTTTGCGCTCGTAGCTGCGTCGTACTCCAAATGCTCCCTCAACTTATTCTTATTCTAATACAGTATAGATATATAACGTGTATACGGTTGCATACATAATGTGGGTTTGGCGGATGTAAATAAAATGACATCCTATTATTTCTTGGAAATAACAAACAAATGAGGGCACGGTGAGGCAAAACTTATACGAGATTTCAATCTTTCACTTACGTGAGGGCGGTGAGGATTTCCACCACACTTTGCTTAAAATATTTAATGCCCAACAGATTTCATCACAAGTTGCTTTTGTACGTTTGGAATTTCTCACCCCATGCAAAATTGTATTCAATTTCTTATGTATCATTCCAGCTTGGGGTTCCTTCGAACCAAATATTGACCTGTGGAAAAAAAATCTCCAGTGTGTTGAAGACATAGTGCTCTTCCGTTATGCAGGGATCGCTGCTTACATTTCCTTAAAGAACTCTTCGAAGATCCACAGTTTTGTTTCTCATTGTTTGCTTTTTTCTTAAAACCTGAGCTTGGATGACTTGGTTGTACTAAAGGCGGGCAGCTTTGAATCGATTTCTTCCGTTTTCCTTTGCTGTGTCTGTATCTTCGCGAAGATTTTTTTTTCTTTGTTTACATAGTCCCCCCTTGCCTCCCTGTAATAAAGTATAACTCCATGCATCCTTATGCAAATCATACATAGACGACGTTGTACGTAATGGGACTATGTACGCGACGCGGTGGGTACTAAGCAAAAATTTGATTACGTACTGTGTTATAATTTGAGAATGCTTCAACACACAAAGTTATAGGGATTTGTCCCTCCATTTTCAAATCTTTCCACGTTTACGCACTTTACTCCACTGTTCATACATTAAGGAATCATCCCTACCTTTGTTTAAAGAGGCACTCCTTCGAAGGAATCAAACGGACTTTGAATTTAGCCGCGGA
>JAAXYW010002428.1:0-15351 GCA_036851895.1 Orthonychiurus folsomi | reverse complement strand
ATCCAAGCCGGATTCAGGGGATACAAAACCAGGAAAACTCTCAAATTAGGTGAGAAATTAAATTAAAAATGACCTTGTCAATATTTGCAACGTGCAAATAATGTTTTTCAAATTTTCGCAAAAAATAGCCCGATTTTTCTATTCCTGGCTACTTCCTTTAACTGCATGCTTGCTTGTTTACCAATTTAAACTTGATAATTAACGAATTAATCAAAATTCCAAGCTGCGGAAGAGGAGAAACGGACAGATGCGGAAATAGCGGCAGAATTGAAATCCCCTCTAATGACAATAAAAGAGGAGTCCTTCGAGTTACTAAATGCATCCGCCATTAAAATCCAGGCTTGTTTCCGAGGGTACCTCGTTCGGAGGGATGGAGGGAAATTTATGCATTTGCAGGATGTGGCGAAGGAACCTCAGGACGAGGCGGAGGCGGATATCCCTGCCGACATTTCTATTGCTGGCGATACTAACAAATTAACAGAGTTGGATTTGCATGATTTGGAAGAGCAAATTATACCAAGTGAAAGAGAGGAGGACCAAGTCAATGCAATTGTGAATGTCAATGCTCCTAGTGTGGACGATTCCACAATTACCGCGGATATTAATGAAATTCCTTTTGACATTGAAGCACATGGGAATTCAAAAGCATCAGTAGACACAAGTTTTGAAGAGCCGAAATCCGGCGAAGTCGAAGTTGATGTCATTTTGGAGAAAACGGATGTTTCAGAAGAATCTCCAAAAGATGAAGATGTAATTTCAGAAAAAGTCAGCGAATCAGAAGAATCTCCAAAAGTTGAAGATGTAATTTCAAAAAGTGTCAGCGAATCAGAGGAATCCCCTCCCAGAACTGAGGAGGGAAACGTGTCAGAGAAACAAGATGTGGTCGAAATTAAAATCCACCCGTCAGTTTTGAGTCAAAACTCCGCCACGTCAATTTCCAAAACGGAAAATGATCCGGAACTCAAAAGTTCCGTGGATGACAATGATGGATCTGAAAAAGGGACGATGACTTGCGAAATTCCAATTGCAGATGCGATGACGACGACTGAATGTGAAACTGCTGAAATTTTGACGGAAGCTGATCCCACGCCTAGTAGCCCACCAATCCCGAATATTATCCAGGACTCACTGGCAGTCGTCGAAGTGAGTGAATCCTTGGTTGATTCCATTATGCAGGAAGTTGAGACGACGATGCTTGATAAAAATGGTAAGCAACTTTCTGAAATATGTATTATGCAAAATTGCTTGCTTGACTGCTGCCTGGAAATTCTCATCTTTCTTTAAATTTGGAATTGGAAACCCGCCTAATTTCTATGACCGCTAATATTTTAGATTCGGAGGATGTGGGGCCGATTCCAGAAATTGCGGTTGAGCCGGAGCCAGTTGTGATCCGTCGGAAATCCAAAAGAAGTAGCGCAGTGGACAGCAAAACTAAAAGTGCATACCGGTGAGTTATTTTAGATTCGGAGGACGTGGGGCCGATTCCAGAAATTGCGGTTGAGCCGGAGCCAGTTGTGATCCGTCGGAAATCCAAAAGAAGTAGCGCAGTGGACAGCAAAACTAAAAGTGCATACCGGTGAGTGTGGTACACTTTATAAATAGGGAATGAATGTGGATTGTTAATATGACGTTTTATACATGCAGATCAGGAGTTGTCGGCTTAGAAGATGAATATAATAGACTCGTCGAGACCACCAGGTAAACAAGTTATAGATTTTAAAAATTGTCGAACACATTACGCATTTGCTAGTAATGCATTAAGCATTAGTACTTGTACATAGTCGCTGGGTCCAGTCTTATGGTATTTTAAGTGCTGGCCGGGGTCGACTTTACATTACATAATAGCATTTTACACCATAATTTTTTGAAAAACTATTTATATTGTATTTCTCAATTTCTGCAGTTTACCGTCGCTTGACGAGGTTGAGGCATTGGTCGAACAGGAAGTGTTGGACAATGCAGCAACAAAAATCCAGGCAGGGTTCCGAGGATATAAAGCAAGAAAAAGTATTAATAAAGGTAAGACATCAATTTGAGATCACATATGGCTAATAGCAATGGCTGCTTATTTTCAATCGCGGCTATCATTATTGTGTCTACCGTAAATGACCGAATTAAACGCGGGTCCCAATTGAGCGCTGAGCCCTATTAGAGCGCGGGTCAAATAGCTAAATCTGGGAATAGAACGCGGGTCCCAATTGAACGCGGGTCAAAATACCTGGGTTTCTCATGCCACTTCCATATTTACGTTGCACGCGCGGGATTCAGATTTGAAATTTAATTATTTGAACGCGGGTCCGAATTAAGCGCTGGGCTCTAATTGAGCGCGGGTCACGAAGGTTCGTTTTTTAATAGAGCACCCGCGTTTAATTCGGTCATTTACGGTATCGCTTGTGGTGTGGCATACATAAATCTTCCGTGTTTTGTCCAATTTGCTAGCCTCTACTGCAGCTTCCAAGATTCAGGCAGGATTCCGGGGTTTTAAAACCCGGAAAACAATTGCAACGGAGAAGAAAGCTGTGATTAAAATACAGGTTCGTATGAGTTTGAGTGGCAGCGTGGTTTATTACAGAGGCAATAATTCCGAGGTTAGGATTTCTTGCTTTTCTTTCCACTTACCAAACTTCTTTGACTCTTGCTCGGCAAATTTGCATTTTGGTTCCGGAACTAGAAATTTGAATGTGATTGTTATCGTGTAGTCGCTACTTTGAGGTTTGATACTGCAATCTGCTTTCATTAGAAGTTGAAATTATTGCTTGGATTGTTTAGCATGGGTTTTAGTTTATGTAGTATTAGCCGGACTTAAAAAA
Organism: Orthonychiurus folsomi; assembly: GCA_036851895.1. Taxonomy (NCBI): domain Eukaryota; kingdom Metazoa; phylum Arthropoda; class Collembola; order Poduromorpha; family Onychiuridae; genus Orthonychiurus; species Orthonychiurus folsomi. Next base: position 12,541 of record JAAXYW010002428.1, on the reverse strand, counting down.
ATAGATAAAATAGCACAGTTTTTATTAATTCGAAACAATATTTTTCATTTGAAAAATTCCGAGCTAATTTTAAATTATGTGCATTAGGCAACTGTCCGTGGATTCCTAGCAAGGCGAAGATTGGCGAAGGCCAAGCAAATGAGGCAAAGGAGGTTACTCACACATTAATTATTTCTTTTAAATTATCAAAATCAGTTTATTAAATTAATGTTACGGTGGAGTTAAGGATGGTGGAGGTCAAATGATTGCTAATGACTGAATGCATTTGTGCAATTTAAAAATGTTGTATTTGCGTCGTGTGATTAGGAGGAGTTCAACTAGCTCTCTTCTAAATCGAAGACGAAAGAGTTCAAATACACTGAACGCTGCTGCTGTTCGAATTCAGGCTGCTTATAGGGGGTACACTTATTTTGTATTCTTATTTCCTACGCCAATTTGTAATTTTTAAATCTGCTTCCTTATGCGCAAAAATGTCTAAGGCGTATGTTCATAGTTTGTTTCTAAATGGTCAATTAATTGAACACCAACATACAGGTACCGGGTGAGACGTGTCTTCCCCTCTTCCTCAAGACGACGATGAAACTGAGCTAATATCTGATTCTGAAATTAAAAGTCAATAAAAGCGCAAAGATTTGCTCTGTGAAGACAGCCGTTCACATTTTAATCAAAAGAATTAATAAATTGTATGTTTTACTTGTCGTCGTACTACACTGTGAGTTTTGATTACAACAATCAAGTCAAACATCAGTATTTATTTCGTAGAACCCTGCTGTTCCGTATATATTTTACAACTATTTTTTCAAATTTTAGCCTTAAGAATGCTGAAAAATAAAATACTGTTTGTGCTAAATAATAAATAACAATATAACAATAATAACAAACAAAACAAGGCACTAATTAGTTGACTGTAGGCTAGTGCTGAAGCGTAGGATGGTTAAAATGGCGAGCAAAACCAGCCATGGCTAGGCTTTGCCTTCCGGGGCAAGGGGACGCAGTCGCATTTATGCTTTATGACCTGCTATACCTAAACTCCACACCGCTCTCCCCTTCAAACTGGCTGTGTCGGCGGGTAGCGGGCAGCGGGGGCCTGGATTGAAAACAAAAGAACTATTGACACTTTGACAGTTTTTGGAGTTGACTCGTTTTATTTTACATCCACCTTATCTGTAATTTAGCTGTGTAGTAGTATTTGTGTATCTGCCTGCGGTTTTACAGCCGCCGGACATGGGGCCACCACATCCGTCGTGGCTGTCATTGGACTAACTGAGGGGAAACTGAAGTCGCATTTACAGAATGGACGGCAAACTGCCCGGGCACTGCCAGGCGACCCCGTGCAGCAGCACTGGAAAACTTGGCCCATGTCTGAGCAGTGGGCGGGAGGTGAGGGACTCGAAGCGGATTTGGTGAGACAAATACATTATTATGTATCAATTACTTGGAGTTTAGGACAAAGTTAATTTGACTGCGTTTTACCATTTGAATCCTCACATACAACATCATTTCAATAAATTCCTACTTGATCGTACACTAGCGTACAAAGTGTAATTAGTGTACGTTCAGCTTACATTGCCGTAGCTGGTGGTATTCCCCCAATGAATTCCTTTTATTCATACCCCCAACGTTTGCTATAATTAATAATTACAAGCAAAAGCGGACAAGAGTGAGATTTGACATTTGATTTGAACAAGTTTACAATTTGCAGATTGTAAACTTGTTATTCATCGGAAACCCAGGATGATATTATTGCTAATTTTGTTAATTGTCTTGTCGGGCTCTATCTAAATGCTACTATGGCTAAGTGCACGACTTTTGTGTTGATTCTTAGGGACACCCTGAAAGATATCTTGTCACGTAGCACTAATAGTGAGGAGCCTTTGGCCCCAGTGCACGAGGACGCCTGGGAGTACAACATGGGCCATGTCCGGAGGGGAATGGCTGTCATTTTTAATCACAAGGTATGAGGGTACTAGAATTAGGAACAAGCTTAAGCTTACTAGTACAGGTACTGTAGGGAATTGTCGTATTCTGTGTGGTCACTGGCCGAATCCGTTAAGCATGTACGATTTTGGAAACTTGTTACTTTATTTTTTGCCAATTTTTTTTCCGATTTGTATTTGTCCTATTTCCTCCTATTCAAGTCCAGTCAGGCAATTTTGATTTCATTTTGACCTGAAACTGAATTTTTCAAAAAAATTCTGCACTTTGCCACAGGACTACTCCCCTTCCCTTGAACTCTCACCCCGGACGGGCACAGAAGTGGACAAGGACAAATTGACGGAAACACTGACTCACCTTGGGTTCACCGTGACGGCTCACGATGACCTGGATTTTGGTGAAATAATGGATGCCCTGAGGGGTGGTAATGCAAATAGCCTAACAATCCGATTCAAGGTATTCATATTTTTTCTATTTCAAACCCCTAGTCTCCAAGGCTGACCACAAAGACTCCGACTGCCTCCTCGTAGTAGTCCTAACACATGGCAAGTCCGACCTGCTGTACGCACACGACATGTCCTACAATCCGGATGTCCTTTGGGATGGATTCACGGCGGAAAAGTGTGCGGGTTTAGCGGGGAAGCCGAAGATGTTTTTTGTGCAGGTTAGGTGGTTTTGCTGGAACTGTTCGGAAATTTAAAGACAATTTCTTAAATAATTTTTTTGGGAATTTTTTTTCAAGATTTTTAAAATAGTTTTTTTGGGGAAACAATTTTTTTCAACATTCAGTTCATAAACTGGGGTACNTTTTTTTGGGGAAATAATTTTTTTCAACATTCAGTTCATAAACTGGGGTACTTAACCTAATGCTTAATCCCCAAAATTTCTTATGCCCAGGCCTGCCGTGGAGACCGCTACGACGACGGCACATCTCTACAAGCCAAACGGCCCCGCCTCTCAACGGACAATGCGAAAAAGACCAATTTCAAGATCCCGAACCAGGCGGACTTTTTAGTTGTTTTTAGCTGTGTGCCGGGTAAGTGGCTGTAGTGAATTGTATCTAATTTGTCTAATCCAGTGTTTGTTTTACAAACTCCATGTTTCCCACAGGCCACTACAGTTGGAGAAACCACATCCGGGGCAGTTGGTTCATCCAGTCCTTATGTAAAGTTCTCCGTCAGTTCAGTGAGGAAATTGACGTGCTCAATATGGTGACCCTTGTTAATCAGCAGGTATTTGTAAAACCTTCATTTGCAAATTTTTCTTGATTCCCAATTCGTTTTTCCTGTGAAAAAAAATTTTGAAACAAAAATTCACTATCAAAATCATTATTAATTTGTTATCTTTTGACGAGCAGGTCGCCCTCAAGTACGAGTCAAATCGGCCGGACGACCTCAGTCAGCACGGGAAGAAACAGGTCCCCCACGTCACTCACACTCTGCTGAGGCAAATCTACTTGACTGCAAAGAAAATTGTTCCGGGGAGGGATTCGTGGGTTTAAAGACGTGTGTTTGAGTTTTTGGACGCGGTTAGATCTCGACTTGATGTGTAGTGCCCTGGGCTAGACTTTATTTTCTATGGAATGGAGTCTGGGGCATAACACTCCGTTGCCATTGCTGCTGGGAGGCTAGCAGCTGCAGTACAAAATGAATAACATTTTTTAATGAAAGTTTCCGTATATCTGAAAGGCGCACCCGGTCCGTTTCCTACAGCTAAAGCCACCATATACCAACAAAATCGGGATTTCCTCTGATGCAGTTGTCCGTATCTAAACACACAGTAGACCTAGTAGTAGAAAATGGTTTTGCCCACCCCTGATTACTCCATCACTTTCCGCAGTTCTGACAATCATATAATATGTCCGCCTCACCAAAAGGGTCAAGTCCAAACTACTTTCAGTCCGTTTAACCACTTCGCACCCAAGTCCATGCAAAGTTTGCATGAACTTGGGAGTGAAGGGGTTAATTTGTAAATTGTTTCATGGGTAAACAAAGCTGAGGCAAAGTTAGTTAGAGCCAAGTGCAATATGTTAGGATTTGGAATTGGAACACATTTACACACTAGTTTCTACATTTAGCGCACAATAGTTACTATTGCTACTTTAGTACTGTAGGTCCTCAAGTAGTTCCCTCGTTAATGTACAATAGTTAGCAGGGCTCAAATCCACTTATAATTCTGTAGGGGACAAGTCCCCGCCACGACACAATTAGGAATCTTACACTTAATTACGCAGCTTATCTGCCAGAGTGCCTGCGTCCACCCATCCATCCATCCATCCATCCGAAGTTTGTTTTTTTCATATCCAAGGCGTTATTTTTACATTTTCCATTATTTAATTGCTTGAACGGCGCAGCCCGGCGCCATGACGCGACACAAGCGTAAGCAATTAAACAAATTGCAAAAACCACCTTAAATTAAACTTGGGATTACTACTATTTCCCCACTTCCGTGGGAGTATGACTTTGTGATAGTGTTTTTGTACAGAATTTCAGAGAGGTACTATGTGCATCGTCAGCCCGCAAAGCGGGCTGGCGCGCTATCGTCGATAGTCTGTCAAGAAGTCTCCAGTTTGCAAACATAATCATATCATCCTTGGCAACCACCCAAACCTTCTACTAATACACAGTCTCTGCATTCGGAATTTTTAGGCGTTTCAAACTCGGTGTTCACCGTAGTTGGTTACAGCCACACACAACAGTAGTATAACGTTTTCGATTTCATGCTTAGAAATACACAAGTTTAGAACTACCCGTTTTGGGATCACACAAGTTACAATCAGCAAATTCGTCTTGTTTTTTAATAGCCATTTTAGATTTGTCAAATTTCATTTGATATTTAACCCCTACAATTGATATTAAGCGAAGTGTGTGTACCTTTGCATTTTTTTTGTATTTGATTTTAAGTATTTGTGTGTTCGCAGGTCGTATGAGCTTTTTGATACGTTTTTTATATAGTTATAGTTATGGTTTCTTTTGTGCGTGCCTTTGCCTTTGTGTATTTTATTTTGTCGATTTTGGATTAATAAAATATACACGTTAGTATCAATCCAAAATTTTCGGATCTGTTGTGATTATTGGAATACAAAATGTTTGAAGCGGAACTCGCAAGGAATTAATTGTTTTAAATAAAGTGATGAAAAACAAGCTTAGTGTTACAAAATTTGAACCGATGTTTCTGTAAGTTGAAAACCAGAGTTGGCATGTTTTTTCTTACCGTTTTTGGAATGAACTAGTATAGGTAGTATGGCCAGGCATTTGTGCGCTTTAACCCAAAGAAATACAAATATTTTGAAAATCCGAACTAGCCTTAAATATTTACCGAATATAAACAAAACATCTGAACCCCTCATAAGACATAACGTAGGTTTCAACCTAAAAACACTGTTACAAAGTTATGCGGACTCAAAAGTCAAAATAAATCTCTTGTTTTACAACTCAAGAGCCTTCTAATTTTGAAGAAATTTTTGAATTCCATCTAGTATTTTAAGATAATGATTTGGAACAAACTTGCAAATACTTTTGTCGTCATTCTGCTAAATTACGTTACTCGACACTTGAAGGAAATCGTACACACTAGTTTGCCAACACAATGAAGCCGTCTGTCGCAGTTTTGAGAATTCAAGTATTATGGCATGCTTACGTTTGCCCATGCACCTCTTTTTTTTTGCGAACTATAGTGTTCCCTAATTATGTTACTCAAATTACAAGTTGAAGAAATTCCCTACGTCGTCGTGTGGTGTTGGTAGTGTGCATAATGGAACGGCGGGAAAAGTAGACGATGTGTTGAGTTCCGGAGAAAGTCGATGAAGGACCAAGACTGGATCTCGAGATAATCTTCATCTGTAACTTAGAATGCATGCATCGTCTCCGGAATTCGCCTATACTCATCCTTGCTCTTCACATGTGGAATTCGGGCTCGGATCGGAGCAAAGCGACTTTTCCTGTCTCATTCCTCCGAAAACTAAACACTATAAGTTGTTCTTATGCAATTCAAATACTAGAATTCGTTGCCTCCTGGCATTTAAAACTCAAAACTAACTAGTTTTCAAATCTGCGTATTCTGCAGTGGTTGGAATGATTGTGTATCCGAAAAATATGTGCAGTGGAAACGTCAGGTTCACAGTTTATATTTTATTGTTGGTTTCCAGCATCCAAGCGCTTCCGCAAACAATTAAAATCGGTGAGTACAATATTTCAGTTCGGCATTTACCATTTTGACTGCTTCTAAAAATTTTAAATATATCAGCCATGTCAGATTGTGTATCTATATTTTGAAATAATAATTTTATTACGTTCAGTGTGCACACGACAAACACATTCTTTGTGTGTGTAGTGTAATACTACAACTACAAACACTTTTTTGTTATTTTTTGCAATGGCTACCATCTATTGCACGTCACTGCGTGGCTCGCAAATAATAATGTCGCGAAGAACAGTAATTATCTGTGCAAATAAGCTCTTACTTGTGTCATTATCGCCTGAGCAGTATTAGCACCTGCCTTGCATTTGACTAATTTGTAACCGGCTCATTCCTTCCTTTGGCATAATGGTTGCGTTTGTCAATAATTTACAGGTTTACGTACATCTTTAAATTAAAATTGGATAAATTACATAATATAGCTTTGTCAATAAGACACTACTCTATTAACATCACATTTCGGTTAAAAAATTGGGATTTTGTTCTGTGGTGTGGTCAGCAAGTCATCGTCGACTATGAGCAGCCCCTGCAAACGAATTACAAAAACATTGTGAAAGTTAGAACAAATTACATAGAGCAACCCACCGCAATATTTTACGTACCATAAACGCGCAGAACAGCCCCCCCGCTGAGAAGAAGTGCCTTTTTTAGCAACAAAAAAAAGATTAGGCATCGGCTCAAGGCAGTTTATTCTTAACTGCTTTCATTTGTAAACTCGACCTTACCAAATGTCATGGTTGTCGTAGAATGGAAAGAATCCAAACCAATTCCGTGCACATTCCGCATTCACGGCTCGGGACGCTGAAGGTGAAACTTCCCATGCAGTAAGCGCATTTAGAAAATATTGAATGGCAATTGTACCAAGGGTGATGGAGGACAAGAAGTATGCTATAGGTTGAATCCAAGTGTAATTCTTGAATTCCGAATGGAGTGGCTAGCAAATTAACACAAGGTTAGTTAATTTAATTGCTAAATATACGTAGGAATTGTTCCATTCTCATAATATTAACCCACCTTCATAATGGCAATGTAATAAAAACAAGACGCGAGGACATTTGCAATCAGTGTGTACAGTAAATAAGTAGCAAAGTGGATTTCATCTAATTCACAGTAAATGACGACCCCAATTGACATGAGAAAGGAAATGACTGGGAGGATTAGACGATCCACTTGGACTGTGCGCGGTAATTGGTTCAGGTGGCGATACATTGACCACCCGGTTATGTTATGACCACGGGCTGAAATAAAATTATAAATTGTAATTAAAATCTTCGCATGAGCAACTGGTTTAAGTGATAATTGTTTGCGCAGATTTAATTACCGTCTTTGATGAATCCGACTGCATAGTAATGGATACTCATGAGTACCATAGATGTAAACTGGATAATTATAAAAGTCCATCGGAAAATACTGACTAGGCTCCCGCCGTCATAAATCTCAAGGATGAGTCCAATCACTGAAATGAATGCAAAGGCAGCAAGGATGGCGAAAGTTTGATTTCTACAAATATGGAAATAAATGAATTAAATGGTACTCTAGGATTCTACTAAATTCGAAAATAGTTCAGGCTAGGGAAACACAACTTACGCTCCAATATGAACAGGATGTCGAAACTGGTAGACTTTTAAAATCGTGAGCACAGCTATAACATACATGAAGCACGTATCTGGAAATTAAGGGACTAAGAATTAATACCAAGATGCGTAATAAATAATGACGCAAGTCTCAACACATAGCTTGTACGTTAATATGTCCTTGGTTGTACATTAAGAATTCAGCTCAAACCAGATCTGGACTTGCATTGTATTCCTTATCGATTATTCAGCAAATAGCAAAGTCAATTATTACCGAATTGAAAATTGGACTGATTTGGACACAAGTGATAAGCTGCACTCAAAACTCCCTCCATGACCAGAGCCAATCCCATGGCATAAAATACCCCAAAATGTAGTGGAATCCCATGGTCCACTCGGCCATTGATGATCGGCGCACAACAACATTGGACTAGACGCTCAGGTACCATACTTCCAAATTCACAGCATTTTCTTTGACTTTCCTCTTCACGATTCGTTCCTTGAAGGCGAAGGTTCCTTTCCCGGCGTCCGACTATGAAATTAAATGATATCCCGAACAGTATGTACGAGATATTTGACCAGAAATGGTTAAAATCTGTGAAGATCCAAAAACGATGGGAGCACAGGAAATTGTAGTAGCAAATGTCAAATTCTCCGGTTTTGCTGACAACCTGGGAAAATATTTCAACCGTTAAAAAGACTAGTTTAAATACTATATTAACGTACGGATTCACTAAGTTTTTAATTGTATTGAACTTTTTTGCGTTATGTCAAAATGTGCAATAGAATTTAAATGCATTTTTAGATGCACGAATTTTTGTCGTGAATAAAAGGTGTGAATACCTGGGTTTCCCACGACAAGGAAGGAATATTTTTGCATACCCGAAGATAGTGAAGAATAAGCTGATATACGGGAATCGTGTAGAAAATTGATACAATAATGATTGTCCAGTAAAATCGATTGGAGTCCTTCATCACTTCTCGGTGCTCCTTTTTTTGGAGAGCCGCAATGTGGATCGTAGATTTCCATCTCCAAACGCTGGTATTGGCGCTGTGAGCTTTTTCAAAGCGTACGGATAAATTTGCCGTTTCAGCGTCGTTTCTCCTGCAATGCAAAAATATGTAGTTAAACTTTGCAAGTAACTTGACGCAGTCTGTCAAATTTTTGTGCATATTGAGCTTTATCTTTGAAGGTCAGTCAACTTAAGGAAATTAATAAATTGACTCATCTACCACGACTCTAAACATGATCTTTGCCCTTTTGGCAACAAAGTTAACGAATGGCAAAGGCGAAAGCCAGTCGACATCCTTTGTAATTACATTTGGGTTCATTGATAAAAGTTGACATTTTCTACACTAAACTTTACCCATTTCTGCCATTCCCGTTGTTGTGATAATACACATTCGTCGTTGAAGAATTTGCATCTTCGCCGTCCAGCAGAGTGCGGACTTCGTGGTTTCCATTCGTAGACGTGGAAGTTAGGAATTTGTCTGCTGCCATTCGGCTACAATTACAAAGCTAACTTTTAATACAATTTTACAAAAGAACATTATATAGAAGGTGCATGTTGCATTACGAACGAATGCGTACCTGAGCCAATTATGTCTATTTTGAAAAAATGCGCATGTGATGATGACAAGGAGTAGGGATGCAAGTACAGGGATCATCATGGCCAGAAAAAATAGGCCTTTTGAAACCGTTCGCTCATTTCTCAGTGAGAGTTCTATTGTTTTGATCCTCCGACCAGTCAAACGGTCGGATCTTCCGTCGACAAACATGGGCCTTGGATTTGCCTCTGAGCATCTACTGTCATCCTTATGGAGGACAATTACCACCACAAATCCATTGGGGAAATCAGTCCTCTACAAGTGAAATTTAAAAAATGCGTTTTACAAATTTTATTTTTCAGTATTTCTCATAACACGGTAAATAATTTCATGGCATTTGTTAGCCTTACTGATATAGTCAGTGCGGCCTTGGTAGACATAGTTTGCCAAAACCCATCAAATGCAATATTGCTTTCCTGATCATAGACGGGGCACTGGGGAAGTGCGAAGGGAACAAAAAAAAGAATTAAACTTCAACCATGTGACTAACTGAAAAAAAAACAAATACCTCAAAGCGGATCTTACATAAGGGCCTTGAACGCTGATTGTGGCACAACGCTCATCCTCAGAGCTGGCAAATATCCGAATTATTTTGATATTTGGCTCCTTAAATGAATATTTAAAATATTGCGGAGTTGTTGGCGAAACGTCCAAGTAGATCGGACTCTCATCCCTAAAATTAACACGTGTATGTATTTGGTAAATCAAGAAAAAAGAAGTAAACTCAGACTCACGCATTTAGCCGCTCAAAAGTAACACCCAATCGGAATTTAAAACGGATTTTCTCCGTACTACAAGTTGAGATACGAACTGTCACATTCCGTGCAGATTGTGAGTATTCTTCAGGTACGCAAAGTGTTCTGGCTGCGCTGTAGTATTTTTCACTGGATTTGTATATAAGAAAAGTCTAAAATTAGGATTAAATCATAATTTGTGCGGAAATTAGTAGACGAGATTTCTTCTTACGCTGCTGTCGAGGAATTCGTGGGCCGGATCTTAAACATGTAAGGCAATTTAAATGTACTTATTTCTTGTGACTGGGCAATGGTAAATAGGAGTGGGCACTTGGGACCCTCTGCTTTGTCACTCGTCGCTTCAAGTCTTATTGTGGCACCCTGGGTGGAATAGTTTATAATTTATAATATTATACGTAGCAAAAACAATTAAAACGAATTGACAGGCTAGACGTAGTAGCACAAAGACAAGGTCAAGCTGCGCCCGGTCTGTAATCGACTGTGACGCAGAGGTGACATTGGTGGCTGCCGTTTTTCATAAAATTTATCCATATAATTTTGCAAAAATTACAAACAATACAGTTCATGTTCATCTTGCAACAAGATTTAAACGTAAAACCCAATTCTGTTCTGCTACCTACTTAATCCATAAACATTTAAAGCGACTACTAAAATAAATAAAAAGCTCCTTGTAATTCGTAATAAAAATGAAAGATTTGGTTGGAGAATCCTATTAAAAGTATTACATGGTATTATTTGCCAGCCAATTCAATTCATAAATTGAATGAATAAATATTTAACTTACGAAAGGATCCCGAAGTATGATGGGATTGAGTGGAATTGTGTAAAGTGCATTTGCACCCCGACTCACTTCACTCACATAAGTTTTATTCACAACCCCCATTATCCTCGTACATGTGCTTTGAATCTCAATCTCACACCTTGCATCTTTGGCAAGGGCAACACATAAAATTAACATTACAATTGCCGTCCTCCTTTGTCTAGAATCACATTTACTGGGCCAACTGTGCTCCATTTTTACTCCACTACTACTACTACTACAAAATCCACACTGCACCACACCGCACGCGCACTTCGGCACAGTTTCCGCGGATTTGTATGAATTTTTTTCAAAATCTAAATGTCCTCGTCCTCGATGAGGTCACACTCACTTCACTGTACAGCTGCTCAGTTCCAAGTCGTTTGCGTAACTCACATTGTGTAATTGTCAAATTGGCAATTGGCATTGGAGAATTTTTCATCTCCACACACACTACGGTTACGATTCGGTGTGGCGGTACGGACACCTCCTCCGTATGTTTTTGACTGATTAGAATTATTGAATGATAAAAGTTCTCGTTTTTTGCCTCTTGTGATAAGGGAATCGGAGTCACAGCCACAGCACAATTTTGAGCTCCTCTTCATCCTTCACGATGCGACGGCTTGGAATATTTATTTGGCAATTTGCCACCCACTCAGCCAGTCAGTTGACTAAATCCCATCCCTTCCTTTGTGCCAGCAGCAGTTTGAATTTAACTAATTTAACTGGACGCTAATTCCACTCAACTAAACTAACTATAACTATGCACGTACTGTACACTGGCACTGTGGTGCGGTGTCTGAGTTTGACTAATCCATTTGCACTGGATGGGATTGGACGACGACGACGAGATCCTATTGGCAAATACACCAAGAGGAACAAACCTCGTAAATTGTGGATACGGACAATGATTAGATTTTCATGTAATACAATGTATGTTGGGCTCCGGTCCTGGCTGACGTCGCCCTTCTCTTAAAATACACTCATTTTTTGAAGGTTAGGGCAAGGCCCGTTGTCGTCGGCGTTGGGGATGGAAGGCAAATGCAGATTTTTCCACGGATGGACGCTTGTAATGCACTTGATCTGCAATGCAATCAACGTAATTAACGTTTATTGTGACCGTGGCGTATGGCGAGACGCAATTTGTGGGAAGGATTGCATTATAACTAATACAGATCTCGCAATCGCAAATTTAACTGGTGGCTATTGGATGGGAGGAGTTTAGAATTAATTTGTACGTCTGTGTCTTAGCAAACCTCGTGGAATTTATTGGCAAAATCAAAAAAAAACTTTGAGAAGGTTGGCCGCATGTTTTGTAACTTTTATTCAGGGGATAAAAAATGATGACTAAACGCCGAAACGGAAATGTTAAATACATCGGTATAATCATTAACATTAAGCAGGTATTCTCATTGTTGCAATAGGTTTGCTCAGCGTGGAATGCTAGCAGGGTAAAAAGAAGAATCTTATTATAACGCTATATTCATTGATTTGATTATTCTGTACTGAGTACTTGCTTTAGTTATATTGGGTCATTGTGCTTGCGCCTGCCTTTGTAAACAATGTAATCCACTCTTTCCTTTTAAATTTCCTACTTACCTGAACTATGTTTTTGCCTCCCTGTTTTGGTTCTCCAGTGAATTGCAAATCCGATGCACTTTTTCAAAACAAAT
>JAAXYW010002427.1:0-15354 GCA_036851895.1 Orthonychiurus folsomi | reverse complement strand
TTCGATTGTTTTCATGCTTGGCCGGCCCAGGATTAGCCGGATTTGCTTCCCCATCACTAAATCCTAATCTTTAAGTGCAGTTTAAATTCCAATCCCGACTACAACAAAGATGCACTTTGCAGATATTCTACCGTGATGCTTGAGCTAATCAAAGGAATGTAAATACAATCATACAGCGTCATTCCAAATTTGAATCTTCCCTCCCTTTCCCGTACGTCTACTGTCAAGATCAGTTCGTTCAACCACGTTTTGTCAATTCTGAATGTCGCGTCTGTCTTTGTGAATTGCCCGGTCATAGCCAAGAAAGATCATACTGTATTCATAAAAAAAGTCGTTGTTGGATTTTAACGATGGAAAACCGGGAATAGGACCACTTCCTTGCCCCATCCTCCCTCATCATTTTATCACTCTGCCTTCACTAGGAGATTAACACTTCGGGTTCTCCCCATTAAATTTAACTTTATGATCTGGGGCCATTTAAATGAGTTGAGGCGACAGAGGATGGAAACGGAGACTCCATGCTGCTTCCCAAGGCACAGTGATTATGATTGTAATGGATGAGCTTTTATGACACCACGAGGTACCCCCTATCTCCTTTTCCACATTTCGGGGCCAGCCCAGTCAGTGGAAAATGATGTAATTCGCGGGTAATGCCGATTTTATTGTATGTGTGTTCGGGTGTTGATGCGGAAATAATGGAAAATGCGTTAATTTTATTAAACGTTAACTTTTTATAGCTTAGCATAGCATAGCATAGACGATGATTCAATTTATCACTGGGATTTATAATATATTAATGTGCAATTTCCCGCAAATCAATTCCAGATAAGATTTCCACATACCAATGAAGGAAAAATCCCAAGCCGGCTTTAAATGACAACTAAACACAGCACATTATCTGTCCTGTTCACTAATCGCTCATGATAGTACATCTTATTATTTTTTTGGAACTCATAACTGTTCGTGTGTGCCTGGTGCAAAAAAGCTGTTAATACATTCACAAAAGAGCAGCCTTGCCGACATCGCACCGCCAAGTGCAAGCCGCCCGCACGGATTTTAAAAACTTGTTCAATAATTTATCACTCGTCGTTGTCTAAAGGGACTCATCCGTGGTACGTAAAATCCCCATCCATCTATGCACCAAATACCAAATTAACACATTTCCATACATGGATTTGAACGACGACGCTCGGTATGCGCTATCGGCTATGGAATGCGGTTATTGGAATGAATTGATTTCTTGAGCCATGCTGTAATGCGTGGGGCGAACGAAATGTAAAGAATGTTGCAGGAAGACACACAAAAAAAGAAAGACGGACGACTCAATTCACCCAATGAATTCAATTTGAGCACCGGACCAGCATAGCATTAAGAGGAGGATCTCAATACGTACGTATGTTATGTATGCATGATGTGGTGTAGTTAATAAAAGTCCAATGTTCAGTCATCTTGAGCAGAGGTACAGAAATACTGTATGAGAAATGATCAAGTTACCTCAAGATCCGGTGAACCGGAACTTTACAGGTAAGGTACGTAAGTACCACGCGAGCACGTGCACGTGCAAGTCTACAGATTTGAAAAATGAGTGGGAGTTCGTTCCTTCGGACTCAAAATGAAAAGGAAGGAATTCAACAAAAAAGAAATGAAATTTTTGAGTAAAAATAGAACGGCGCGCGGATTATTGTATCTACGAGGGGTAGGAATGGATTCAATTCAATGGAACAATGGCTTATTGGATGGAAGCTAAAATGCTATGCTGGTACTATTATTGCTCTTTGATGTTCAGGAGGGATTTCATGAAAGAAACTAATTCATTATTGCTAGGCGGATGAAAGATATCTTCCAGGCCCCTAAAATAGCCTTGTCCTACATTCCCTAGTACACGCACCTATGTACACTGTACACTTCCCGTTCCGAATATTGTTTCTCGTGAGATTTGAGAATCCTCTCTCATTGCATTGTAATTTGATATATAAATTGAATGGTAAGGGGAGCGGTGGTGCGGTGGCGGATTGATTAAAATCCAATTCAGAGCAAAGCAGTTTATGTATGTAGTTGCCCAAATCTGAACCCAGGGAAAGCAAATGGCACAAAAGCAGCTAGCAGCACGTGAGTTTACAGAAGAAAAGGAAATCGGAGAAGTTGGCAAGGAACAGAACAATATGAAGGCTAATGTGGGCGGAAATAAGATTCTTGTAGAAGCCTCTAAACAACATTATAGACAAGACATTTAGTTATCTGCTAAATGAAGCTAAATTTAAATTTGTGTTTCTCATTGCAATACGAATTTGTAGATTTTAACATACAGCAAGGGCAACCATTAAAACACAAATGATGATTATAGAAAATTTTCTTGGAAATGTGCATGGTTGACTTGTTTAACGTAATAAATAATACGTAATTTCAAACAGATTTCGGATTAGAAGCAGCAGAAGGCTGGAATCCTACTAAAATCCAATGAATCTCACAACTTGGGAGCCCATCCAATAAAATCACAAGGATCCGCGGATCCGACAGAATAATACTTTATGCCTCAAAACTTTAGCAATTTGGGAACCCGCATATATAATCCAATTCAAAAGTTTTGGATGCGTTCTCAGCATATATTTGTCTAGCTATACCAGCCCATCCTGCCTGTGCTGTGCTCCCTCATTCGTACTTTTAAGGGGAATCCTTAGAAATTTATTAGACATTAAGGAGGAATAAGAATGCACCCGAAAATCGACCCATCCCAGTGCTGCAATGCATGCAATGCTGTCAGCTAGCTATTCAACAAATTAAACCATGATGATTATTTACAACACATCTTTTCCATAGGAAAACGCACACCTGAAACGCAACAACCCAAACCACCATAAATATAAATTTAATAAATCTTGTTGAATTTTAACATAATAATGAAGAAGTAGAAACGAAGGGAAAGTCTACCTCATTTGACTTCCTTGAAAGATGCAGGGTTTATGCAGGGTTTGGGTGCGGACCGTATAGAGATGAAACTGTAATCATTTATACCGGCCAGCCCTACAATCGCGCGGGTCGCGGGTTATTAAATTGGTCCCGCTAGGTCTGACCCTGCCCAAGCCTGGCCTGGCCTGAGCGACAGGGACAGAACAGATTTATCCCATTACATAATTTATGTGTCCGGTACATGGGAAATTTAGATAAGGGCTGACAGAAACCCGGGTGTATGATGGAGATGGATTCCGTGGGATAAAACATTTAAGAGCCTGAGGTGTAAAGAAGGGGAAATTGAGATTTGATTATTTATGAACACAAAATCAAGCTGCTGGCTAAATATGGTCCCATTCCTATCTCGAATAGAGCTGCATTCTCTTTTGATTCCAACAAATGTTCTCAATTAACTCTAAATGTAATTTAAAATCCAATCAATCCTAATGGGAGCATTGCAGAAAGGGAAAGGCCACCCAGTAGTAAAGCATAACATAATAAGATAATGCCACTAAAAAAACACAACGTCCACCATTCTTTCGCTTAATTAAATCATCAACGTAAGCAAAAATGGGCAGAATAGACATCATTAAATTTAAATGGGACTCCAAAGTCATCATAAAGTTTATAAAGCCTAACATAATGACCATTCCAGGAAAAGTTTTGTGTAAATGACGAACTGACACTGGATTGGTCTAATGAGTCAAATAACCCTATTTGACATAATACGAAAGAGATTGTTAATTGTGTAGAATATCATTCGGTGAGGGTGAGGCATTACTTTTATGCTCAAAATGATAACGAGCAATTAACTTCTCAGCGCAGTAAAGTAGTTTTCAAATCACCATCAACGCAACAGTCACATGCACTTTAAATGAGTCAATCAAAAAGGAGAGTGCAATTCATATAACAAACAAATTGAAAGCAATTAAGGAGGCAGGAAATACTTTCTGCTTGAGTCACAAAGGGCGGCAGGAATAATCCACACAACGTGATGGTAATTACAAATGAGACTTTGATTAATGTGCACGTTCAGATAAGCAATTAATAGTGAGCTTATTTGAAAACATGACTGGTTTAGTCTACATCTACAATACCATTATTGCCTAACTTTTAATTCTTCTTTTTTCTATATTGAAACATATGTGCATTAGCCATCAGTATTTGCTAGTGACAATGTAACTGGAAATGCAAGTGTTCCGGACGTATTTTAATGAGTAGTATCAATTCAAATAAAATCTTCAAAGGAATTGTAATTTTAAACAAAAAATCAAATTTTCATCATTTTACTTCACGCTTTACTTTCTCTTCACTCCCACTCGACTCCCATGATAGTGACATCTAGCCATTGAAATTGTAAAGATTTGCCGCTTGACGAAGCAAACCAGAATTTTAAAAAATCCCAGCTCGTCTTCCTTGCCTTTGTTTAGAGTTGAGCTGGTGATTCCTCCTACGACTAATAGAACTATTAATCCATAAATGACCAGACACTATACCATTATAAAATACCCAGACGAAATTTTGTACTAGGCCAAAAGGGCGCAATGACAGGCTAACTTCTGTTTCAAGAATTTAGAAAACCCAATCGTGTGCGTTTTGATTTTTGAGCAATGTTGGAAATGTATTTAAAAACAAAATACAAAATATAGACATGTTGTCGTAGTCAAGTAATGTGAGCCACCTGATGCTGTAGAAAATAGACAGGAAATCGATCACAACATAAAATGTGACTGCTGTATTTGGAATATCTCATCCCAACGCGGCTCCAACCAACACGACTAATTACGTCAACATGATCCTGTAATTATGTTATGAGAGTGTCTGTCAAGCGTGACCAACCAATAAGGTGAGTTTGTGGTCTTTCTAAAATTAGCAGGTTGTCTTTAATTAATCTCACTCCCACATGACCCATAAAACAAACAGAGCCTAATTGTGGCCTAATTAGTGGACTGAGTGTCAATAAACTCTTCTTTTGAAACATCGAAGCATTTGTGAATGAACAACTCAGAAAGCAAAACACGGAAATGCAGTTTGAAAGGAGGACATGAGGATCAACATAGCAATGCAATCTTGAGCAAATATTTGTTCGAGCCTGGGAATTAATGGGAATTTTCAGATGTACGACTTAATGTTAATGCAAACGGCGATATTGTGGCTGGATTCGCTGGATAGAAAGATTAATATAGTACATAAATAAATAATTTTGACAGTCCCTTAAAAGTATATACACCCTATTTATAATACGAGGATCATAATTTTGTGCGTGCGCTACTAAACCAAAATCTGTATACAGAAATTTGATATGGTTAAGTTTAAGATGTTGGAATTTAAATCAAGGCAAGGGACTGACTCACCTCTCACCTCAAGTAAAGGCAAGAATGACTGACTACTTTAAAAAAGCCAAACACAAAATAAAAGTTGCTAACCTCATTCTGACCTCGTCCATATCGTCATCGACACAAGTACCCGTCATATGCCCATTGGCCCCCGCCAGCTCGGCTCCATCCTCCGCCAAATTCCAATCATTTCCATCCCCACTCCCAGAACTTTCATTCAATGAAAAATTATCCATTCGCCCAAGTTCCTCCCGCCAAGATCTCCATTTTCAAATGCTGGACTTCACACTGAAGGGCATCCCGCTCATTCGTCACACTCAGCAGTGCGTTTCGAAGACGACGGATTTCCTCCGCTTGACGGAAAATTACATACTGATCACTTTTGTATATTAACTGCACTGCTCGTGTTTGGTGTAGTAACGGAAAATTTCCCATAGGTCATTCCTTTGTTGGAGTCCATGTGGTGACCACCGTCTTTTGTGTCGTAGGAAGATTTTGGAAATCCTGACGACTGGAGGGCAAATTGGACAGTGTCCATGTCGTCGGGGGTACTTGCACTAGCACTGGAACAGGGGTAGTATGCCGCTGCCATTGCAAATTGCAGTTTTTGAATAGTTTGGACGTAATAGTTAAGAAACTGGGATGGAATTGTACTGGAATTTGGATTTTAGGACAAAAGTTGAGCGGCACTAACGACCCGACCGACGGAGGGGATGAAATGTGAATGGAAAATGCCACGACCACGACGACCGCGGCGGCACGGATGGGTCGGTGTTAAGAAATGCTGTATACAGTATAAGGCGATATCGTAAGATAATATGATGTGATAGGAGTGATGTGAAGTTGATGACTCTGTCTAGTCTGTCAGCAAATCTGAAAATTTAAATTAGATTTTGAGTAGTGGTGAGTTTATAGCATAACGTCTAATAGTAATTTGCATAGTACTGAATGTTTGACAAGGTAATTTCCAACCCGCTCCAATAAAATATCATAACCGACAAGTTGAATTTAGTAAATTGTGGTACAGTTTAACTCATGTTATGCATTTGCTGAATTTATTGTGAATACCAAAATTGCTAGCTATTGTCGGGCCTGAGTCACATCAGAACTTTACATAATAGAACCCTAATTTTGCCTACGGCAATAATGATTTTAAAAACTTACAGTTCCTCCACGCCTTTTCGTCAAACAAATACACTCCCAATTAATTTTAAACACGCACAGCTCATGCAATTATCCACTTTGTGGTAAATTTGTCCAGTAGAACTGTACAACACAAGACAAAAGCTTACTTCCAATTTAGCCCTTGTTCATACGAACCCGTGCGGTTATCTGAATTGAAATTCGGTTTGGTTTGCCTTCATTCGTTTGAAAACCCGTCTTATTCTTCACCCTCCCCGAAGACCTCACGGATCCAAACTTTCCTCACACCGGTTGGTCACCGCCTGTTCCCTTTAAACTTTTTTTCCTTCCTCAAATTACACACTCCTGCCTGCACGACGTTACATGTTACATGTGGAAGCATGTCCTCGTGTCCCTAACGATAAGGATCCCTCGTAAATAGTCAACGTGCCGGCCGTCTGTCATGCATAATTAATTCATTTCCGGATCTTCTGGCAGTCAGTCTCAACCCTAAGCCACACATCGCACCGCACCGTCCGCCCCAAGCCAATTGTTAACTTTAACGACCCCGACCGCGACCACGGAGATCGACCCCTTTGTCCCTCCACGTCGTATTTATGAATGTGAAGTGCATAAAAATATAATATTGACTTACGTTACAATATGTAGGATGAAGGATTTCCCTCTTAATCTTGAACTTGGAAGTTTATAACCTCATGTGATGATATCCGATGATTTTGGAGGTTAAACCTTATAAAATTAAAATCGTAAGACGATTTTTGATAACTCCTTGAATTCAATTCAGATATGGATAAACGATAAACTTGATCACGCGAAGAATTCCTAACTTTGACTGACTCCTTCAACTTCAACAACTAACTTCCGAAATTATCGTACATACATGGAGGAGTTGTAGGACTTATTGTTATGCACGTCAGCGCCTGCGTCTGGTCCAATGCTCAAAGTAATCCCAACAACACCAAATCCACTGTCAAATTTTTTTTTGCTTCCACTTAATATGATTTGAGCCCGTTGAACTCTGTTGTCTGTTGTGCCGTACTCGTACTGGAGTGTACACTGTACGTACAACTACTGTAA
This sequence comes from Orthonychiurus folsomi, assembly GCA_036851895.1. Taxonomy (NCBI): domain Eukaryota; kingdom Metazoa; phylum Arthropoda; class Collembola; order Poduromorpha; family Onychiuridae; genus Orthonychiurus; species Orthonychiurus folsomi. Next base: position 7,849 of record JAAXYW010002427.1, on the reverse strand, counting down.
ACTATCACACACGCCAAACGCCTGATTACGACTACAATGTGAATGCCAAATATTGGCAAGGGGGGAGTCGATTAGTCAAACCTTTTTTACAATTTACATGCGAACTCCGTGGGTGCGTGCGTGGAGAATCCAACAATGCGCTATTAATATATCGTAGAATCGGCGTTGTTAACAACACGCATTGAGGTAGTAAAGTAATAAAATGAATACCACACTGCCACTGTCACTGCCCTAACTGGTTACAACAACATATTAGATCATTCCAACAGCCAACGGCATCCAAATCCTCCACTCCACTCGGCAACTTATTTTGAAAGGTTGTTGTTTCAATTTGATGTAATTCCACGTTCACAGGTAGGTGAGGTTTATTTAGGCATTTGCATCTGTGTAACAAACAACTATGGCGACGACGGGGACTTTCTATTTATTTGTTGGTGGTGGTGGTATGGCCAAAACTGAAGTATAATGTGTATCTGAATGTGAATGTAAAATGTCAAATGCAGATTTTACGTTGTCTCAAGTACTGATAGCCTGGGTTGTGCTCGTATGTTCAACTGCACTGGAGATTAGGTGCACAACTGCACAGAACTTCAAAAATCTGCAAGGCCTACTGATACCAAATCACACCGCACCGTCGTGAGCCAGCAAAATTTGCAAATATATATTAAACACGAGCTGGAAAAAAATATCAAGCTGATTTTTTGCAGGCTATTCGGTAGGATGGAGTTTTTTGAAAGTTGCCTACCTAATCTGACTTTGACTGTGACTCCGCCGATAAAATGTACAAAATCATAAAATGTGAGTGAGTCATTTTTGGGCAGTATAGCAGCAAGCAGCAGCAACAACGCAGTGTGGTGAATTCATTCATTCATTGCCTTCAAAGCCTGCTTACTAATCTGCAAGCTGATTGCTCCCCGTTTTGGCTTGATATGGTGATTTTATTTCCCATGCATGCTTTTCCATTAGCATGGCATACATATATTTTCTGCATCATCAATCTGAGTTTGCTAGTAAAAGGATGGGAATAGCTTCCAATGCAGAAGGCAGTACATGTGTTGTAATTTCCGGGCTACAAGGAAGTCCAGTCCTGCATTTTTTGTTTGCAGATTCCGGAGTTTTTGTGTTGTGTTTATGGCATGATAAATGGTTGGCGGTTTCCTTTCATCAAATTTCGGACAGTTGAAGGCCCATGTATCATATGAGGGAAAGAACTGCTAACATCTACTCCTGCAGTTAATAAACAAATTGCCAGTTGTGTGTGAAATGATTATTATAGAACCATGTAATACTATGTTTGAATGCTAGACTTTGTCACGCCCGGGTTCTACTTAATCATGACTGGAAGACTGGATGAACTGCAATTTGACAGCCGTTATATATATTAGATGAAAAGTCCATTTTATTCCATAGCATATGACTGGGCCGGAGGTTTTTAACTAGTTGAATTTGTTAAAATAGGGAACGTATTATTAAGTAACGGGTTAGCTTGTTCCTTAGTTGCACGCAATTTAAGATCACTTTGTTTCAATTATTTGTTGGGCTTATTTACCGAACAAGTGTACTGGAAATTCACAACATAAGAAAAGCAGAAACAACCTCGCTTACATACATATCATGATTACATTAATACATGCAACACACAGATGCGGTGCTCAAAAATAAAACGTTGATAGATGAACGTGTTGGAAAATGTTTTTGGAGTTTGGAGTTTAATCTCTGAACAGCGATAATTGAAATTCCAATTTTTTTCTATATTTCTTTTTTATTGAAGTTGTTATAAGTTTCGGACTGTTTGAAAAGAAAAACAAATCTACTATTTTAATTTTGAAGAAAGTAACTTTCAAAAATGCATTAGATTACTACCAAATTTAAACTAAAATGTTTAATCACACTAAAAACAACAGACAATGATGGTATCTTTTTATAGGTTACCGCTTAGGCTGCTGGTCAAATACAGGGTGTTTCAGAGTTAGGTCCAACATGTGGTACTCCCAATTAAGGTTTGGAGTAACTTAATTCAATGACTAGACATCATAGACTAGCCCGTGCGATTGCAATAAAAGTTAACCATATTTGACCCCGTGTTTGACCTTTCCTCTTTTTTTTTGTTGAGGTCAATGAAAAAAAGTCAATCTCCCATTAGCAAACATGTGAAAAAGCTGTATTTTATTTTTGCTGACCACAAATGGACAGAGAAAGGGTCAAATCAGGAGTAAAAATGAGTTTACTTAAATTCTAATCGCATGGGCTTTTCAATGGTAGTTAAACCAGGTTAGTGGGACTTGTAGTTCCGGAGTTATGAATATGATCCTCCAAAGTGTGGGACCTAACTCTGAAACACCCTGTAATATCAAAAAACGTTGGAACTGTAATAAAACGTAAACCAGCTTATAATTGTTTAGCTCATTGCAACTAGTTTGAATTTTATAAAAAACGTGCATAAGCCTCAGCTAAAATTTATATACCAACCATACAAATATTAAAACTCGAATGTTTGTGCACGTGTGTGTTATTGTTACTCAAGCTTATTTCGAAGAGGTTGATATCAAAAGTTTGCACAAAAGACATGCGGGCATTGCATAGCCAGGTTAGACATTGATCTGACTTTTGACCTGTGAGTTATCACAAAAGAAAGTTTTATGTGGATTTGGCATGTAGAAAGGGAAAGGCCGTTAAATGATAGTGTTAGATAGCGCGGTGTGGCCGGTGTATGCCTGCACGACGCGGTTATTAATTTGTTTTTAGCTTTAATTTATATTTGATATTACTACGCAAGTCGGCTGCGAAGCAGCCGCATGCGTTCTTGTATGCATTATGCATACATGCGCTATTTGTTGCTATTGCGTTGGTTATATTGGCGTTGGCATTTAGACATTTTGACCAAAATCTTAATACAATCTGCGAGTAGTATTGATAATTTAGCAAACATGTGAAAAAGCTGTATTTTATTTTTGCTGACCACAAATGGACAGAGAAAGGGTCAAATCAGGAGTAAAAATGAGTTTACTTAAATTCTAATCGCATGGGCTTTCCAATGGTAGTTAAACCAGGTTTAGTGGGACTTGTAGTTCCGGAGTTATGATCCTCCAAAGTGTGGGACCTAACTCTGAAACACCCTGTAATATCAAAAAACGTTGGAACTGTAATAAAACGTAACTTGCTGCGAAGCAGCCGCATGCGCTATTGTATGCATTATGCATACATGCGCTATTTGTTGCTATTGCGTTGGTTATATTGGCGTTGGCATTTAGACATTTTGACCAAAATCTTAATACAATCTGCGCGTAGTATTGATAAGTGCTGCGCTTCGTCGTATCGGTGCTGATTCTGAGGTTTGGAAGTGACATTTGTGTAAAATTTCTTAATACGGGGAAGTGCGGAAATTATTTGAGTTGAACCAATACAAATTGACGATCTCAGCAGGATCAGGAGGGCCGAGCGGCTGGAACTGGACGGAGAAATGAGGTCGCAGCGTATCGGCGCAATGCAATTACACGAAGGCCATTCTTGGCATTTGCCGAAGATTCAAGCGATGATTTATAACCGGACTAAAAGTGAATGCCCTCGGATCTTAATGCCGCTCAATCTAAATCTAATCTAACGTCTCTACTTTTAACACTAAAAAATAAATGGAATGCTGAATTTGTAGGTTTACCACTAAAATCTTTTGGTTCTCGCTGGCTGAAAATGGACTAAAGGACAACCATGTGGTTATTTATAACAGTAAAAGTTATTTGAATTTTGAATCTGATGTCATCTCTTGGAATAGACTGCGCAATTGTCATATTAAATTAGCGTATTTGGTACACGCGCAATAAATTTGAGCGGATACGAGAAGGCTAGCTACGCTAAACCAATTCCTATAAATAAGAACGTGTTCTTAACAAAACAAACAGTCATATTCAATTTCAGTACAACGTATCGATTTCATCAATCATTTCAAACATAAAACATGAAGTCCTGTTTAGCGTTTTTATTCTTTTGCGTGTGTTCGGTCTTGGGTGTTGAAAATCAACGGGACACAGCAGACGAGGTGTTTGAACTCGTCGGAAAATCAACTATCAATATCGTGAACCTGACGCGCCCGATTTTAGGTTTGTAAAGATCTTCGACCAATTTCAAGATTGCTAAAATAATTTTTATTTTTCTCATACAGCTAACGAGATTGTAAAAGAATATAAGGTAAACGGAATACTTCAAGTTGCTCATTAATGGCCAAAATATTAAACACATAGGTCAACATAAGCATAAATGTTGTATGTTTTGCAGAAAAACTTCAACCGGGCTATTTTATTGCCAATAGAAACAACTCTACAAGAACACAGCAAAGAACTTAAATATGACAAGTCGTCAATTATGTATCTAAATACTGACGTTAGCCTAATAAAGGACGACGTTAGGGATATCCGAAATACTAGTAGAAGAACAGAATCAAAATTGGACCAACTACATAACTACGTGCAAATAATGGACATTCGTCTCGAAACAATTCCAAAACTCAACAACGTCTATGAAAAAGAAACTCAACGATATGCAAGTGTCAGTTGAGGACAACACGACACATCTGGTTAGGCTTGAAAAGGTAAGTACAAGTAGTTTAGAATTTAAAATATAGTATTAAACAAGCCTTTGATTAAAATCAATTTCCACCACAGACGATGATGGAAAACAACAAAGAGATGAAAGAGGCGGCGGCAGAAAACAACTGAAGAGTTGCGGTACCTGAATTCGCAAATGCAAAATCTAACTGCAATATTTTATGACTGGATAGCAGCCCACAACAAAACTTTGAATTGAAGCTGAAAACTCAAAATCATTGTAGACTTTTACATAGATTAACTTTCAAAGCGCAATGCTATTACGGTAGGTGTAAAAAGAGACATATTACAAGAAATCTGTTGTTTTCTTTAATTTTAGTTAAAAATTAAAGCGGCTGTGTACAATTTTGAAATGCAATATTATTGCGACAAAATACACGTATGTGGAAATATAGTGCAGTTTGTATGTTTATTCTTCGAAGTACGATTACTAAAAATTAACTGCTCTTCTAAAAAGCATAAGCTAACAAAAATTCGCATAAGTTATGACTTCATTCTTTCTCTTGCATTACAAATAGCAGGGCACAAGATTGTATTAAAACGTCAAAACTCCAGGATTGAGTTCACAGCTTGATTCCACTGTGAATAGCAGCTACTCCAAAAGTCAAGTTCTCGTAACGTGCAAACTTGAATCCAGCTCTTTGGATCATTCTCTTAAACTTCTCCTGCAACAAGAAGATACTAATTAGATGCTTATTCCAGTTCCATAATAGCATGTCACTAAGACCTAGGTGAAACTTGTTTTAAAAAAATCCCGTGCTCCACACGTGTACATCACAACACAACACTACTTAGTGAGCATGTGTGAATGATCTGTCTAGGAGTATGAACAGTAGTAGTAAAATAATACCTGATCGGGAAATTTTCTTATACTTTCAACTAAATAGAGGTATGAATCCCAGTCCCCAGCGACGATCTGGCCCATGACCGGAATTATTTGAAATGAATACTGATCGTAAGCCCTAAAAATTCAGCCACAGTGTTCATTTTAGATTTGACTTTGATTAACAGACAGAAAATCTTAAGTTGTACTATTCTCATATTCAGCTTGTCCATTTTAGGACCGAATTTGGAACGTGGCTAAATTCGAGGCACATAAATCTGCCGCCCGGACGAAGAACACGAAATGCTTCCGACAAGACCTGCAGCCAAAATGATAACATTAAATTTTGCTTCACAAATAAATACAAGTAAAATCTGTTTGTAGTACTCGATCAATGTGAACACAGTTCCGGATCCCAAAAGCTATTGTATATACATCGAACGAGTTACTAGGAACAGATGACATATTTTCGGCATCTGCCTCGCACCAACTAATTTGATTTCGCTGGACAGGAGTCAGAAATGAACTGGCTCTCTTTTGCCCGACTTCAATCATTTTGGAGTTAATGTCACAAACTAAAACGGATCGGCTGAAAACGGTAAAATTGTATCAGTATTGTATTTTAGAAATCCAAAGCCTTGTGACTGGAAATTATTACGTTTATCGCACCTCTCTTCCGCATTATTCGCATTAATACTTTGGTCGTTCGGTTCTCTGGTTTGGGATTGATTAGTTTTTCCTTGCTCCATGACTTGGTAGTGAGCTTCAACCTCATTTTGTGGTATTCGGTCTGCTAAGGGAAGTCCATGTTGAAAGGGAAAACTAGTAAAATCTGGCGCTCTGAAAGGGATGGAGTTGACAGTTTTGTACAGGTATCGATAAAGTGTGGTATCCTGGTATCCAGGATACCGGGAAGTTTGGCGGGTGGGCGGGAAGAAAGGGAGGAGGGGAAGGGAAAAAATCGGGAAGGAGGAGGAAAAAGAGGGAAGGGGGAAGAAAAAGAGGGAAGGGGAAGAAAAAGAGGAAAGAAAAAGAGGAAAGGGGGAAGAAAAGACGGAAGAAAAAGAGGGAAGGGGAAGAAAAAGAGGGAAGGAAATTGTTAATCAAAAATAAATAATAGAGAGCGCAACAAATTTTTTAAAATAAAAACCTTCAAATTTGGCACGCCATTTTTAGGGTCAGAAAAAGCATTAAGCACAAGTTTTGCATGCACCATATAGTTAAGTATTCAAAAATTTTCGCCTGCGGCGCGGCGCCTGCCGCGGGCGCGCGCTACGCGCGCAAAGCGTGCTTCACCCGCATGTATGTGTCCGGGAAGCTGCGGTTCCCGATACCGGGAAGGTTTACACTTTATCGATACCTGGTTTTGTATTTAAGAAAACGAAAAGCGATGTCCCCTTCAAATAGAATTGAAAACAACCTCGTCACCTCGTGTAATATGTCCTATAAAAATAATTTAGCTTCCAGCCATAAAATTTACCTGTGCCGCCTGCCACATCAATCAACTTCGTCTTACACTTTGGTCTCATACGATGGACAAATATATCCTTCCAAACACGATGTACACCAGTCACTCATAACATCATTCATTAGGTCATATTGATCCGCAACATTTTCAAAGACAGTTTTTACTGGAACGCACACAGTAGTACAATTAGACAAGTCAAGTAGAAAACGTGAATAAAAATACAAGTTATGACTGTCAATTACCTCTCTTTGCTTTACTATCTTCCGAAATTGTTTGATAACCAAAATGTGTCTTCTTCTCTGTTGAATAGAATGGCTCCTCTTTAGCAGCAGATTGTGCTTGTGTGCTAGCTCGGGTACATAAACATCTTAAACTTGACATCGAGGAATTACGTCTTCCGATTTTCAAACTAGCAGAATAGTTCATTTTGTGAACTGCTAGCAGGCAGTCCTACTTTTGCCAAGTTATCTGAAAAGAAACACACACATGACACACCGTACATGGTATTATAATGTTCTTTTTATGTTTCTACATTTAAAATATCGATTTTCATAATTAAAAATCCAATTAATTCAAAGTCGACTTACATCAGTGCCGGATAAGAATTTCCTTGACGAAAATATTAATCGCACACAGGTAGAAAGAATCGCCTGTCCCTCTCTATAAATACGTAGATGTATATTTAACACTTAGTATGGAACAAAAACTTCTTTCGGCATTCGGCGAAATTCGCAAATTTGAGAAGACTTTCACTTTGACGGGGTACTACGGGGACCACTAAAGTGCAACACCCAGGGCTAATGATAGGTGTTGCAAAGCGGTGCATGGTGTTGCATGGAGTTGCTTGGTACTGTGTGGTATTCAATTAGGTCAGGTTAGGTCATCGCCCCGGGGGGCTAGGGCGGGCGGAGCTCCCCCTTGCGGGGTGCAGGGGCAGAGCCCCTGCTAGTCGAGAAGCTT
>JAAXYW010002426.1:0-15356 GCA_036851895.1 Orthonychiurus folsomi | reverse complement strand
GAATGCACCAACCGCAAGGCGCCAACCTTGTTAAACAATGCGAAAATGTAACCATTGAATCGGACTAAATTTGGCGCCACAATGCGAGGCACGTTTGATTTTCACACCAACTCTTGTGCTTAAAAATTGTAGCCAGAACTTTAGATTGAGTTTGAAATTATTCTTGAACATTAAAAGGAAGGCGAAAAGGCGATAATACTGCAGCGGTGCGGTCAAGATTCAGCAAAATGAATACTTCCAGAAATTCGTCGTTTTATGGACAGCCAAGCTTCAATACCACAAGCAGGTAAAGAAAAAACTAAGTTACCGGTTTTATATGCTGAAATATGGATTATTTTTACTCAGTGTTATGACCGGCCGTAATATTGAACATATTTCTATAATAAGATCTTGTGTTGTTCATTTAATATTAACACATCTACCATATGGTTATGGTTAAATAGTTTCAGCAACAGAAGGTCGTCTCGTGCAACGGGAGGGGGCGATTCCCAAGTTTTTGTCAGCCGTACAACTACTCATATAGTAGAACCGTTCGGAACACAATTACCGTCTATGGTTAAGGTTGCTGTTAATAAGCTGGACGAAAATGGTGAGTGATATACTTCAGCAGGGAAGGGATTAGTTTTGCCATTGAAAGTGCTGAGTGATGTTGATTTAATGATGACTGAGCTCGATGCAGCTAACCTAACCTACCTAACCTAGGCTAATTCTTCATTCGAAGATCAGAACTAACTATTAGTTAAATTGTGAACACATTTAACTTACGATCGTTTCTAATTGCAGACACTCAGAAAGTATCTTGCCGACTTGATCAAAACGGATGGGCTTGGCTAGTTCGAAAAAGAGAACTCTACGTTTGGCGGCATACTGCAGATGGAAAGAGAAGTTCGATTCCTTGTCGGCAACTTCTACTTCCCGCGAGTGAGTTGGTGCATCACGCTCGTTTAATCTGTATTGTTGGAAGCGGTACTGTTCCAGCATGTATTGCAGTGAGTCCGGAAGGTCACATCAGCTACTGGCCAAACATTTCCAATGAGTCAGCCACTATCTCCATTAATGCCGATGTTCCTGTGAGTAATTGGCTGGAGGTTTTATAAACTGCACAATGCAACAATACTAGTTCTGTTGGAATTATCTGATTAATAAAATATAACGTTAGTAATTTTAAATTCGTAGGGGCAAGAGTGCGATTCTTTGTCTTCACTTTGGCCAACTGGGTGCATCCTTGCCACAACCAGTGCTACAGTTCTACTTATTAGACTGACCTCTGGAAACAAACCTGGCTTGAACTGCGTCAGTTTAAGTATGGCTAGCAAAGGATGGCTTGGTGGATTGAGCAGAAAAATGTCGTACCTCATGCCAATGACTTCTGGCTCTCATCTTGAAACAGTAAGTTTACGTTGTTCCGTTGAATCTGTTAACTTTTTGCATGAGACCCTAATAATCAATAACATGTTTGGGATCTATTATGGCAGTCAAACTAACTTAGTTGAGTTGAAATGTTTTTGTTACAGAAGAGGGCCAAAGTTGTAATACCAAGCTGTAAGATCGACCCAGCCCAACCAGGAGGAAAGAATTCTACTGTGTATGTGTTAGCCGGGGGATCTATTCAATCTTGGAAAGTTACTCCTGAACTTCAGAGTTGCTCCAACGAGTTCAATATAGATGATACAATAAGAAAGTTTTTCCATGAAAGAGTTTGGGTAAGTAAAGTGTATTATTTTTGGAAACTGTCACAATACCAAACTACGCAAGAGAATTACCTGCCTACAGTGATTTTATTACAGAATAAAAATGCCGACCTTCGCGGGATTCAGATATGGATGCTGGATATTATATCCATTCCAAATAATAAGCTTGCAATACTTGCTGCAGCAATGAACCAGGGCGAAACACATAAAACCTTGCACTATGGAATTAGTAAGAGCTTTTTGATTTTTGAAGTGATTTGATTCATGTAAGCTAATTTGCTAACCTAATAGCTACTTGCGATCCGAGAAATTTTCGGGCTCGGGATGCCATGAATTTTACGCTTGTCAAGTTCACAACGCCTAAAGCTGACTTAGACGAGGAACATTTGTACTCCTGGAAATTGCTTGTGAATCAAGAATACTTTTACATGATCTCCGAGAAAACGCTTTTAATCGCTTCGGGTGGGTAATTTTAACTAATTTGAATTATCTGTACAAGGTTGAAACAATTGCAACTCCTACGTCGAAGCAGTGGAGAAACAAATGAAGGCAACGCTTTTGTGCATTTGAAAATACTCTACAACAAAATCATTTTGAATTTCAGATGAGATTTCTTTGGACTTATTCACCAGTGGAATGCTTGGCAGTCCGATTCTTGGTTGCGGACTCGTATCTGACGGATTGCCTTTATTGTTCTTACCCAGATTCGGACTCATGGTACTTCGGGCGCAGCCGTCCATGGATTCCAAGTTGTAAGGAGCCACTTTTTTAAGTTAAGTTTTTTAATGTTAATTATTAACCTTGAGACGATGCTAAATATTAGAACTGATGATTCCTTTGCGGATATACGTGTTCCCGACCATTTGTCATTGTCGATGACACAACACAATTTATTGGACCTGAGCATGAGCGAAGACAATGTTAACCGATACAAGTCTGCATTTCTCAATTTTTGTGGCAAGAGGACGGAGGAGTGCACCGAAATTTTAAACAGTCTATTTCCAATTCACGCCCCGCGATTAACACCGAATGACCCAATTGACATTTGGACTGTTGCATTGTGCGAGAAGCTGATTGATGATGCCCCAGTAAGCGATCCTCGTTGGAACTCATCACTGGGACGAGCAGGTAAATTTTCCTTATGTACACTAATTGTTTCACTTAACACCATTATGTTTTTAAACTGCAGTTAGATCATCGGTATAACTTTTCCTTTTCCGTCTAAAACTTTTACAGTTGAAGCAGACCCAATGGGAATAAAATCAAAAATGCTTATAAAGAACTTTTTGGTGGATAAGAAGGAAGGTTTGGAGCTTTTCTTCGGATTTCTCAAAATTACTGGAATTTATGAAAGGGTGAGCTACAACAAACTTAAAGCTTACTTTGTGTTATTATAACATGCACTGTATTGTCTGATAGCTGACAAGCGTTGTTATTCGAGAAGACATTGAAGCAACAGCATCTGTCCTGTACAATCTATATGAAAAAATTCGTTTTGCTATGACCGTTCACTCCCTTCAGACTGAGTAAGTTAAGCAAGCAAAACAATTGAAAGTGCCATTTGCTAATTTTTTGTTGTTTTAAAGAGTTAAGTACAGAAAAATCTTGGACGCCGCAGTGAAGTCTGTGATAGTGCATCGTGTAGAATATCGTGCAGCACAGCTTAGCTTCAATGATTTGTTCTACAAAGACGTATCTCGGGTCCACCAAATGCTTTCAGCATTAGTTCAAATCCAAGAAGAACGAATCACGGAGTCAGACCCTGGCATGATTCCAGACATTGTTCAAGAGACGACTGAGGTTATTCTTGTAGCCTTTTCAGAATTAATGAAAGTCCAGTCACCCCATGACCAATTTGAACTGATTCGAGCAAATCTAATACAACCGCTGTTGGCAAATTCTGCGTCTGCATACAATGTAACTCCATGGTATGTTCAACATCATGTGCTGGAAGCCCTTGTAAAGCAAAGTGAAATCTTGGTCTCCACAATTAAATTGACTCTGGACCCCTCAGTAAAGGTATGTATGTTTAGACAATTGGAGCAGTTGACAGATATAATATTGGATGGATTGAAGACAAGCATTGAGAGTTTAAAAGGATCAGACAGATACACTGAAAAGCTAATTGAATTTGAGATTCAACGAGGAAAGCTTCTGGACAATTTGCTCGTGATTGATAAAAATGAGACCCTCCCTCTTGCTGAAAAGTATTTGGATTTCAACGTCTTAGTGAGCGTCTGCTACGAAAACCAGAACATTCAAAAGTTGGAAGATTTTTTTGATAAATATGCAAACCTGGATTTCCCATGTTACACATTCGAGTGGTACATCCGACACAAGAAAACAGCTGAATTGGTTGAGACTTTTAGCCTCAGCAAGTCACAAGGGCTACTGAGTAACTTCATTAAGGCGTATCCTGAACTTGAATGGCATCATCTGAGCATCATTGAAGATTTCAATGGAGCGGCTAGAGTTTTGAGGTCTTTAGCTGACAAAGAAGTGGGAAATGTGGACGACAAGAAATTTCTACTATGCATGGCGAAACTAGGAGCTCTAGCTGGCGGAGGAGCGGAGAAGGCCGAATTGGTGGAAAAGAAATTTGAATTGAAATCGTTGGATAACAATTTGGCTGTTATTGCCTATCAAAACGAGTTGCCGGATGATTTATTGGAACAATATGCAATGGACAGAACTATTATGAGAGTGTTGACACCATCGGAACTGATAGGTAAACTAAAGAGCAAAAATTATTGAAATTGTACAATATTAATGTGCGCTTTTATTGAAGATGTATACACTTGCGATCTGGTTGAAGTTGATGTTAAAAATTATTGGCAAGCGTTAGCACTGGCAGAGTATGTCGGTGCGTTTCGTCAAGAGAAAAGGTGATAAACATGTTTCAGTAAAGCTACTTTTATTTGTGTTTTCTTTTACAGCGCGTGGTATAATTATATTTACCCCCCAAATAGGATGCTGATTATTGCACGCGCTGTTCTACGTGATTCTTGGGATGCGTTTTCGACTGAACACCCCATAGATGTGATTGAGCCAAGCCTTCTTTACAAACTCGTCATGCTTGGAATAGCACAAGGTAACCCAATACCAAATTTGCTGCTTGCAGAACCTCAGAATGCACATCATTGGTCATACTGTTTTTCTTAAATGAATCTAAATCTTTCATTTGTGATTTGTGTTCAGGTGAAGAAGTGTCCGACTTGTTTCCTTTGCCTGACTTGCAGGGCTTAGACATGCTGGCTTCTGTATTCGAGAATGCAAGTGCCAGGTTTCTTCTGCACGCTTGCTACGAGCATTTGTGCTCACAGGTTCATACTACTAATATGTCAGAATAAATGTTTTTTATGGAATTTGTAATTTAAGAAAAGAAAGTTGTATGGAGGGGCGTCAAGTTATATTGCTAACTTTGGTTAGCAATAGAGTTTGCATAAAATTATGATGCACTAGAAATAACCAGGTCTGTACGAATTTTAAAATTTGCATGTGGACTTGGAAATTTTTTGATGAAAAACAGAACAGACTAATAAATATTGGCAAAAATTGTATTAGTGATTGAAGTTTCCAAATGTGCTCTAAAATCTCGTTTCCTGCTTGAACCATTGATAATTCATATAAATGGCTAGAGTGTGTGTTGGACTTGGAAATTTTTTGATGAAAAACAGAACAGACAACAGACTAATAAATATTGGCAAAAATTGTATTAGTGATTGAAGTTTCCAAATGTGCTCTAAAATCTTGTTTCCTGCTTGAACCATTGATAATTCATATAAATGGCTAGAGTGTGTGCCATTTATATGCCCATATATTCAGTTTTTTGAACGCAAGGAAAAGTACTTATTAATTCTAGCTATTAAAATTGTTTGGTTTGGCGAGTTTGGCCGTATCGCTTCATCGAATCGTCGCACTTTATGGTACCATTGGATCGGGCGCCAGACGGCGAGGCACTTGATTTTGGCTGAAGTAGAGTTTAGATTAGTCGCGTGTTGTCATAAAATCAAAAAAATATATTTTTAAATAAAAACGAGTGGAAAAGTTAACAATTATAAATGCCCCGTAGAGGAAGGTCAACGAAGGTAGGGCTGTGCAATTCCCAGCCTGACACTGAGCTAATGGTTAATCATGCTGCGTCTTCAACTGAAGAGGATGAGAGTACTGAAGTAAGTCTGTTGTCTTTGATTTTGCCGTTTTTATAAAGTTAAATGCATAGTTAAAATCTAGCTAACACTAGTTAAATTGAAGGTATGCGAATATCATGAGCCAAGCATCTTTGTCGTAGTAAACCTCTACGAACTTATTGAGAATATTTGTAATTGCAAATTTGTCCGTCAGAAGATCCATCCCCATTTTTATTTCAAAACATCAACTTTTTTTCACAAATCATGCTTTTTACGTTATGCATAAATAAAAGGAATACCTACGTTTTAATCCCTTAGGAGGACGAATCTGGCTCAGACGAAGACGCAAGCACAGGAAAAAAGAAAGGCAAAGCAAAAGTACTGGTGGCAAAACCGCCTGGAAAAAAGAAAAAAGATCCCATAAATGGAATTGCACTATCCGAAGCTGAGATGGTTCACAATGCTCTTGTGTATTTTCTCCTAATGCAACACAAGAAATTGCCAGTGAAGCGATCAGATATTATTAAGCATGCTATGAATGGGCAAAGGCATGAATTCCGTGATATTATAGGCAAACTGGAGTCCGTGTTTAAAGATGTACGTTTATCTTAATTTCAAAGAATTTTAATTTTGAATGTATTGTACAAAACAGGAGTTTCTTACGTTCTTAGATATTTGGGATGCGAATATTTGGACTAGAGGAAGCAGTTTCCAAAAGACCGAAGACTGAGAAAGCATTTGCAACATATATATTGATCAGCAAGTATTCTTTAAACATGAGCGAACTCGTAACGGATCGCCCGGTGGACATTCAGTGCAAACGGAGCTGTCTTTTTCTAATTCTAACATTGATTTTTATGCTTAGCCGGCCGATTGATGAAGGTATGATTGTATTTATGCTAAAAGCTAAATTAGTAGGTATGTAGTGTTGCTTATCTCAGCCTAACAAAACAAATGATGATAATTACGAATATTGAGATTTGATAAATCTGTGATTATAATCTGTACATACAAAGTCACACCTTACTCATAATGTTTAAGTCTGATGTTAAATGTATTTAGTCAGTAACAAAGCGTTCAACATTTAGTTGATGACGAGTTAAAACGTTCATGTTTTTATTTTAGATACTATTTGGACCACACTAGAAACGATGGGGTTTGTGCAAATGGTCTGTAAAAAGCGAGAGGACCTGAAGCGCTTTCTTAGAGCCGTAAGCTACGCCCAATTTAGAAATTATTCATAACAATTATAGGTTTTGTGCTTTTGAATACATCAACCTTGCACAGGTTTGCTTATGTTTATGCTACAAGTCCACACTGCCATCATTATGTCGATCTAATCTACACTTCACATTTCCTTGTTTCCTAGGAGTACGTTACAAGCATGTACCTTCATGTCGAAGAGGTTACGGAAAATGATCGCACAATTGTTCCGCTACTCGTGGGGGCCAAGGGCTGAAATTGAGTTTAGCAAATATGCTATTCTAAAGTTTGCAGCCAGAGTAAGTTTTAGTATACAATTTTTTCTACGTCCATTTTTTAAAAACTTACCATGGTAGGCCTACTGTTTGGAACCCAGACTCTATTCTTTAGTTGCTACACACCAGTTAGTCGTTTTTGCCCCCTATAACTTTATCCTTTATCACCACTATTTTTGCACAGCATCAGGCAACTTTTAACTCTTTTTGTCGCGTATTTCAGTTCAATAAAAAG
Source organism: Orthonychiurus folsomi (assembly GCA_036851895.1). Classification (NCBI taxonomy): domain Eukaryota; kingdom Metazoa; phylum Arthropoda; class Collembola; order Poduromorpha; family Onychiuridae; genus Orthonychiurus; species Orthonychiurus folsomi. Next base: position 7,822 of record JAAXYW010002426.1, on the reverse strand, counting down.
TATAACATCCGTCAACAAATAACCGCGAATTACATGTACAGTAACTTGTATTTATCTTCCTAGCAATTTCCCGGAAAAAAGCCAGTTGACTTTGGCCAACAATATTTGAGAGCACTGGAACAAGAACCTGAAGCTGTCGAAGCTGACGAAACTTCTAACAACCAATCTGAAGATTCGGGGAACCTGAGCTTGTCTCGTGCAGTTACAAACCGAGCCAATAGCAGTAACCATCAAATGTTTACTGAATTGGGTGACGTGACAGAAGAGGAATACGACCACGAGCAAGTTGACTTAGATATGGATACAGATGCAGAAGACTAAATGTAGACTTTTGTAAAGTAGGGATTTGTTATAATTTATTTGAGATCATTTGTCCAGTTTTCGATTTTGTCATCTTGAACTTGTTATTAAAATTAGTGTACCTTAAGGATACCCAAAATGCATGCATGCTCGTTTCGTAGACTTTTACAACCACAAGTTTGTTTACAATTTTAGAAGTCATTTCAGTTGAGTATTTATGTATTGAACTATTATAAATGGATTTTTACCCAAGTTGCATCAATCAGTTTGTTTGATTAGGTCATTGACCTCCAATTCAGAGGTACTGTGCGTGGTCGGGTCCCAAGAATCAACGGGTCTGGTTCTGTTGAGTTTAGCCGATCATTTTGGTGGCAACAGGTTTGTGTGCTAGGCGGGCTAAGCGGGTCTATTTGAAAAACGACAACATAAACATTTGAGTAAACTAACTCAGGGCTCGGCTGGCGGTAATGATAGTCAATATATAGGGATAGCGGATTGAGATGACGGGACGGACCTCAATTTTGTCTTATAACCAACCAAAGTCACGGCAAATAAGTTTTCGTGTACCAAGAAATTTAGTTTAAAAACTTCATGGAGTTAAATTTAGTTTTTCCATTCCCAGCTTAAGGCTTAAGTTTGTCGGCCGGAGCCAGTCACCAGCAGTAATACAACACAACTACGCTCCAAATACTAGGATTTGTGCTAAAAGGTAATCTAGTTTTGCGACAAGTTTGTCCGGTATTTAACTTGCTAGATGTTTGATTTATCTAATTTTGTATCTTAAGTTTAACAGGTAGGGCAGATCAAGAATGAATCCACCACTGCCTCTTTGGTACATGTGTAAATATTGTATGATACCATTTTTTACTTTTGACGATTTGAATTCACACAAAGAATTGCTTCACTCCGAACCGATAGCAGCCAGTTTATCCATGTGAAAGATCTGTTGCCCAAGATGGACACGACCGAACAGAAAAGTAAGTTTTAGTGTTAAACCATTTAAGTTGTCTGGCGAATACAGAATTTATAGGTTCTACAACAATATTCTTAATTGTAATGCATGTTTCTAGTGAGAGCGAGAGCACTAATCTGAGCTTAGATAATAAATATCAACCAAGCCCAAGCAGAGCGAGTATTGAAACTGAATATATACCGCATAACAATAGTGATAATACGCCGAAAAGTGAAGACAGGACGTAAGGGCAATTTTTTACTGACAAATTTATCTTGCTATGATTTAAACTAACTAGTTATTAAACGTTCATTATAGAGCTGAGTTATTCCTACAGCCACAACAGCAAGAAACGAACACAGTTGGTGTGGAATTTTCTATTCTGGACTTGAATTTTCCTGGAATTAGTTACAACCCTGAGGACTATTCAGCACTAGGCTTTGACCTGAGGTGCGTACTTGAGTATAGTTATATGAAGCTTATATATATATATAGCTATATATATGTTATATATAGCTTTATTTACAGTAGTATTCGTATCGTTTTTTCAGCATGCTGAAGTCAAAACCGGAGCCACATGATTCTGTGGGAACTAATCCGACAGCTTCACTTTCACTGGAATTGGAAGCACCCGGTACGAGCAGGACAAACGAGAAGAGGAAGAAGTCGAAAGTTTCAAAAGGCACTCCAAAGACACTCGTTCCAGAAGCTGACTCGAGCAAGCGTATCAAACAGAAAACTGGGATTTCTGAGTAAGTCATCAGGCAAGCAGAAATTGTCAAAACCAGGTGAAACATTTGATTACGGCTTCTGTGGTGAACATTTTTTGGTATTGAGAAATTAAGAGTACATGAACTAAATGAAGGGCTCCATTTTGCTGGAAGTACATCCATGCCTCAGCACCATTTCCATTCTCAACCCGAACACCAATTAAGTGCAACCACTAGAAGCAGCGTAAACTCTGATGGAGATACTGTTTACCAGTGCCGTTTTTGTTTCAAACAACTCGCGCACAAATGGAGCCTTAATCGGCACGAACGCAAACATTCGGGTGTAAAGCGATTCCGATGTCAGTTTTGCCAGAAGCCTATTGATGACAAGGTGAGTTCTTAAATGCAATCGGGTTGATACATTGTTTTATACATAGTTTTATAGTTGTTTTCTGATGCACTTCTTTATTTTAGTGTGCATTACAAATTCACGAGAGGACTCACACAGGTAATTTGTGATGAAAAGCCGGAACAACCTTAGTAGTTAAATTGGTTTTACAGTTAACTGTTTTGCACACAGGGGAACGACCATTCAAGTGCAAGTTTTGCGAATCAACATTTTCTAGACTGAGTTCATCCAAAAGGCATGAACAAGCCCATCTGGGAATTAGGCCAAAGAAGCACAAACGTGCGAAACGGAGAAGGTAATTTTACTTCAGTAATGTGTCACCACCTAAATATTTTGTTGTCTTCTCCCATTATATTGCATTTAATGTTCGTGTAAGGAGTAAGTATGTTTTAAATCATTTTTTGTCTTTGTTCATATTCATATACTTTATCGTCGCGTTGATTTAGTTAGATTGGTTTTAACAAGCAGGAGAAAGTTGTCAATTTTGTTGTAAGGTTATAATTGCGATATGAAAGTGATTTCATTCCATCCTAATGGCAATATGTAGGTGAGAAAATTAGCAATTAGTGGACAGGCAGTACACACAGAACTACTCAGGTTATTTATTCGCCCAGTAATATTTGATGTGCTGAATTTCTCAGAAATGTGCGTTGCTTCTATTATAAAGCATTTGGTAGCGGAAGTTATTTAAAATATTGTACTTTCTTTGCTTCAAGCATTTTTTTACGACTGATACAACAAATGATATTAAATTGAGCGATTGTTTTATACATGTACATACCTTAACATAATCGAGTCTTTCAAAACTTACTAATTTAGAACTTCTCATGTGCATGATTGCCTGACAAACTGGCCAAACGAATTTGTCCACGCCTTATACATTTTAATCAGCAACTAAGCCTAATCTGCAAGACATTAATCCTCTCTCATCTGTTGTTGTTAAACGGTGTGTGACGTGCCTATGGCAGTGTTAGATGTAGTTCAGTTTTAGTTTAAGTACTTGGAAAAACCACTATTGATTAGATAAGAGCTTGACTGCATGCTGGTCACCCACATGTAGCCCTATTCGCCGGGAATTACACCGGTAAGGAGATACCAGCCTATGTAATGAACTTTGTAGTTGGTTAAAATAGAAAGGTTTCCTTTAGGAAGGGGTACTATAATTGGCAAGTTTGCTTACAGTTTTAAAATAATGAAATTTGTTACATTGCTCTTAAATGTGATCTGCGTACTAAGCATATCACTGACTTACGCGAAGCAAAGGGAATTGATAGTTGAGACAAAATTAGGTCGAATAAGAGGGATTGAAGCCAAATCAAGTTGGAATGAAAGGCCATTTGCCCAATTTAAGGGAATTCCTTATGCCAATCCTCCCATTGGAAAACTCAGATTCAAGGTTAATTTTATAAGTCATCGGTTTTTATTATTATATTGCGTGAAGAGATCTAATTGATTTTGTTATTTCAGTCTCCAAGTAAGTTCGAAGAGCCTTGGCAAGGTGTCCGTGACGGGAGCAAATATGGTTCAACTTGTCCGCAGATGAATGCTCTTAACGACAGCGTGATCGAAGGAAATGAGGATTGTTTATACTTGAATGTATTTGTGCCGAAGATTTCTGAGGTTAGCGCTGTTAGCATCCACGCATTTTATTGTTTTTTGCTATTCAATTTTAACAATAGGAAAAGTTAATGTCAGAGAATAGGCGGAAATTACCGGTGCTTGTGTTCATCCATGGAGGCAGCTTTCAGTACGAGTCGGGCTCGGATTATGACCCATCACATTGGATGGAGGAAGACCTCATTGTTGTAACATTCAATCACAGATTGAGCATATTTGGGTTTCTCAAATTGCCTAAGAATCAAATCTACGGAAACATGGGAATGAAAGATCAAGTCACATTGCTCAAATGGGTTGAAGAGAACATTGAAGCTTTTGGTGGTGATCCAAGCAGGGTCACAATTATGGGTAACTACTTTTTCCACACATAGTTCACTATCATGGGAATGAAAGACCAAGTCACATTGCTCAAATGGGTTGAAGAGAACATTGAAGCTTTTGGTGGTGATCCAAGCAGGGTCACAATTATGGGTAACTACTTTTTCCACACATAGTTCACTACAAACGCCAATTAAAGTGGTTTCCATAAAGGAAATGTCAAATATTTCTTAGTTGCATGGAATAAATTTATTTTGCAGGTGTCAACTCAGGTGCTGTGTCTGTGCATTTACACATGCTGTCACCAATGTCAAAAGGTAAATAATACACTTCTGCGATGGCCTGCTTATAACGGGATTTTAATTTTTTTTCTCTTTTAAGGATTATTCCATCAAGCCATTAGCCAAAGTGGAACTGCTTTGGATCCGTGGGGAATGCCGCACAAAGACCGAACTGGACTAATTGCAAAAATGCTGAGGTGTGACAAGAATTTGGACTTGATTGATTGTTTGGGCCTTCTTACATCGGAGCAAATTATTTTAGTCCAAGGCTCGTTCAATGTAAGGTTAAGGTTTAATGCTAATTTGCACTGAATTTGTGATATTTACCTATCATATTTTATTGTGTGTTTTTAAGGACTGGTACATCGACCCCCTCGTTCCAATGGGACCAATAGTAGAGTCGACAAATGAAGATGAAAGTGATATTCCGTCGCAAAGATTTCTTACGGAATCCCCACTCAAAATTATGACTGATGGTAATTACAATGCAGTTCCTTGGATTCTAGGAGTAAACAAAGACGAAGGATTGCTACATTCAGCTGGTACTTGACTAACTTGGTTTTAATAAAAAAATACAATAGCTATAAAAATCCCTTTTTTGAATCTACAGATATTAAAATAAGTGGCGGCCTTTTGAGAGTGTTGGATTGGGAGTGGGTGAAGGCCGCACCGATCACGCTCATTTACCCAGCATTCACCAGAGAAAAGTCGTTGGAAGTATCAAAATCAATTCGGAAATATTACTTCGACAATGACACATTTGTCGAGAATCCAAGCTTAATATTTGAGCGTCTAACCAGCATGTATTCCGATCGATATTTCTTCCGTGGAGCTCACCATTCTGCAAAGATGCATGCTGCTACCAAAACGCCGACATATCTTTACATGTTTGATCGCCCTGGAACTCAGAGTTTATCTCAATTAAGTGAAGGCACTGCTAGCAAGGAAACACCGAAGTCCATTCAAGGAGTTGCACATTATGACCAAATACCCTACTTTTTCAACACCCCATATTTTGCCCCTGTTTCTGATGAGGTCGAGATAGAAAATGGCAAAGAGCTTCGTAAGGACGTTCGCCGCATTTGTTATTGATGGGTAAGCTATGAGTGTCCATTCTGTATAGTAATTAAATGCCATGATATAATTTTAAATAGTCTACTCTTTCTCGACAGAATTCCATCGGGAGACTGGAAGGCCGTGAGTGATGAGGCAGTTACTGACGCAAAACCTTTACCATATAATAGACTTAGTTTGATCCCTGAAGTCCTAGATGAACCATTCACGGAGAGGATTAGATTTTGGGACTCCATTATACCCCTTTCTGAAGAGTCCGGGAAGCAAACAGTGCATAAGGATTGGGAAGACAAGAAAGAGGAACAAGAAGCCGAAAAGCTGGTCGAGAAAGTTGAGAATGATTTCAAGGATAAGGATGAGCTGTGATAACATTACACTCAACGACCGTGAAGTTCAATAAATTAAATACTCTCACCAAGGTAACAGTTGCATACTCAACTCATAATTTATTCCGTCTATAAAAAATACAAGTAAATTTCGTTCTTTACCTGAAAGCGAAAGAGTACAAAATAATACAGGCATAATCCCTACCTAATCAGCTTTAGATTTCTAGCGCAATCTTTAGTGAGTAAATCCAAAATCGATGTAGCTGAGAAATCCTGAAATCCACTTGTGATTTATTGTCTAAGGGCTTAAGTCTTACGTCGTTTGTTAGATCTAGGAAATGAGTGTTCAGTGCTGTGAATTTTTCAGTGCTAGTTGATGTTATATTGGAATTGGAAACACGAAGTTGTAGTAAGGCTCCTTTGACATGTCGAAATAGTAGTTTCCAGATCCTCCAACACAATGGAATCCCATCTCAACTTCTTCATCGACTTCATGTGCTTCTTGTTCTATTTTCATATATGAGGGTTGATGAGTGAGTTTCATGTTTGTCTTAAATAGGCCGGGATTTGTGATACTTCTTGTAAATAATTCGTAGGCTCGATTGTGACTTCCGATCACTGACAGTGCACATCCAGGTTGAGAATACCCCCAATTAGGATAGAAATCAATGGTGCCCATCGGAATAAAGGTTCCATAATGATTTGTTGGTGAACTGATAGATTGAATTGAATAGGCAGGAGCAAAACCATCTGTATGGATAACATCAACTATCTTTGCATCTGTTGGTTCAAGTCGATTAGAATTGAATTGCTTGATTTCAAAGTTGGGTCCGGCGGGATCCAAGCCAGTAATTCTATCGAATGATTTACTACACTTCCCGGCGAAACCAAATAAATGTGCTCCTAGGCTGTGTCCAATTCCCCAAATGGGAAAGTCTTCTTTGTGTCTTTTCATTTGTCGAATATAATTCCCTATCCAGCAGCCGACGGTTTCAATATTCCTTGTTGCGTGATCGTAGCGATCAATCCCGATGTTCGATCCCCCACCCCATCCCACAATGAACACTGTCATATTTTCAGATTGTAGAAGCGCATTTTTCATTTCTGTTAGCCAAGGGATGTTAATATGGTGTACAAATCCATGTGTGATGAATGCTGCCCTGGTTGTCTTCTCAAACACATTTAGTCGGACCAATCTAGCAATGAATGCTTCTGGATCTTCATTACAATTAACCTCCTCGAAAGCAGCTTCCCCCATCTCATTTGTAAATATTCGTATCGTCGGATTCACTTTGGACAACTCCCAAGGATATTTCACAGTACTTTGAAGTAGAGTATCCGTGAGTGTAGCTGAAATCCTTTCCGCAAGGGCGATTGGGGCTGTTCGGCCAAAGGATTCGCACAATTGTTGGGCTTCAACCTCATTGAGAAGCTGGGTTTCTGGTAAGATTACAATACCCATTTTGGACGCTTGTCCCACGATGTGCCCGGCAACTGTTCCACCAGCTCGTACCATATCGCAGAAACGTTCCATTTCGACAATAGGCGAAGGCACTGTTGAAACAAAATATTCCGTAACTGTCAGAACTCTGTACTGAATATTACTAGTGACAAATTTCCCGTTAAATATTAAATTGGCAACACGTGTTAATTGTTAATCGCATGTACATATTGCGAATCTGTTTAAAGTTTACGTGTGCCACGGTTCCCCCAATGAATACAATCAACTGTTGGACGTTCGACTCTTGGTCATTTGTCAATATCAGTCAAGCCGAGGCGTCGCGTCGACTCGACTAACCCCACGCGTTATCCTTAATCCTTTAGTTTTGTTATGC
>JAAXYW010002425.1:0-15359 GCA_036851895.1 Orthonychiurus folsomi | reverse complement strand
TCGAAATTTGAGTAGTGAGAGTGGACACTTTGTGAAACATAGTTTCTACATAGGTGTAATAAGTGGACAAAATTTCAGCCAAATCGGGATCGGACAACCTGGGTACATCCCTCGTCAGTGGTTCTAGCACGCGCTTTTAATAATCTAATCACTTATAGATTTAATAAACTGTGGATGGGTGTTCACGTTGCATTGCGGAAAAGAGAAATGGCAACATATATTAGGAAAGGGTACAAATTAGGACCATCCGAAAACACTGGACATTTTTATAAATCTTTTGATTTATATTACATTTTACTCTGTGGGTTTGGCATTAGCGCAATTCTAATCATGTTGGAAATTTTTATTGGCTATCTTTTACCAAGAATGTTGAAAATAAATTTGTTCATGTTTCTATGTAGGGTAAAATTCAAATATTTCAGGTGCCCCCAAGCTTTGTACAGACATTATTTCAAATTTCGGAGCCGATATATCGACAGCGTAGAATGTGTATTTTGATCAACATTACGTGAGGAAAATTTTAAAATAAATGAATATTGTTGTGTTAGACACCAAAATGCACTAAAAATTTACATTATTATTAATCTTACGGGTGATGTACGAGTTATTAATCTTACGGGTGATGTACGAGTTATTAATCTTACGGGTGATGTACGAGTTATTAATCTTACGGGTGATGTACAAGCTATTAATCTTATAATTAAATTACGCTAACGAGGGAAGTATCCGAGGTGCAACTTCCCGATTTGCCTGAAACTTTGTCCACAGGTTACTCTTATGTAGAAACTATGTTTTACAAGAGGGATTTGGTGGACCAGACATGGTCTGGTTATAATTCGGAGGAATTATGTAAAACTATACCAACTCGGCCTCATACACTGTACATTCCGACGTCGGCTTCGTCCAAAAAGGATGTCCAACGTTAGACATACATACACTATGTTTCACAAAGTGTCCGTTCTCACTACTCAAATTTCGAATTTAGCCGATTTTTTTAAATTTGGCTTGAAATACTTTACATGCAGGGGGATCTGTCAAAGCGAGATTTTTGTGGGTTAAACGCCGTTCTATTTTTTCAGCTTTGCAGTTTGGATGCAATGCATACAGTGGCATGGCGTGCGGCGCCGATTCGCTCGGCCGGCCTCGGCCTCCATGCAAGTCTATGCATTGCGCCCGAACTGCGAAGCCGAAAAAACTGGCCGGGGTTTAACCCACAAAAATCTCGATTTGACAGGTCCCTGCATGTAAAATGTTTCAAGCCCCATTTTGAGGCAAATCGGGAGGTTGCACCTCGGGTACTTCCCTCGTAAATTTTTTACGGTGCGCTGCTCGAGGTCGTTCAACTTGAAATAAGGTGTGATGCAACTTCTTTCTCCTTGCTCTTTCTCTTGGGTGAAATTAGGAAAAGACGACTACAATTACTGGTATAGCTTACTTAAGCAAATATAATAGTGGTATGTGCCCACAGTCGCACTCGGACCAGCTTTTATTTCTAAAAGCTATAAATTTACCGGATTTTTATTCCGGCCCCGGCCCCTATTAGGATCCCGGCTTCTATTCTTTATAGTACTCCATTTGATGCTAGCGCGGGAAATAGCAAAAGCTGACTTTTCAAATCAAACATCCTCCATGGTAAGCCATTAGTCATCTCTAAATTTCTGATTCGGATTAATGTTCCTGCTTTTTCCTACTCAGGCATCAAATGACGATGATTGCTTACTGTACAATGACATGTCACATCACGCTTCTCTTCTATTTTAACTAAGGCAATTGCCCTAACTCAGAGGTCAAAGGTCGGGTCAACTTGTGACTTCAAGAAAATTTCCCAGTGCACTCTCATGAGAATGATGATATGTCACATCCTATGCTTCTCTTCTATTTTAACTAAGGTCAATGCCCAAACTCAGAGGCCAAGGGTCAGGTCAAGTTGTGACCTGGCATATGCAAACCCCACTGACCTTCTGAAAATTTTAAGGTGTAAAGATCTAAGGTCGGTTCGGTAATTTCGGAAGAGATAGAGGACAGACAGACAGACAAACAAACAGTCAGCAAACATCCCACTTTAGTATGTGTATGATTCAATTTCATTTACAACTTATTTTTTTAACCTGCGTCATATTCTATATTCAGTACAACACGTTTTACAGCAATATTAAATTCAGAACAATCTGCAATACTTTAGGATGAGGCAACATTTACTAGCTAAACTAGAAGTGACAGTTTCTAGCTGACGGCACAATTAAAACTTGCATCTGAACACCCTACACGTGTTAGCCAAATGTTTCCACACACTTTGTATAACAGTGCCACTTATGCATGATCATTTTTTATAGTTCACAGTGCACATCAATTCTACAAAAAATGAAGTACATGCAAAACCCAGGAGAATACCAGCTATAATAAATATTGTTAGAATATTAGAGCTCATAGTTTGCGGTTGAAATTCTGGTTGGCGGTAAACCCTTGTATAATTGGCTGGTCTCCAGGGCTTTGCCTCAGGTTTAAATTCCTCAAACCATTTCTGCCAGAATGAATAAATCCCGGAGTGAAGGATAGCCTGGAATGTTTTCGGCAATTGAGGTCCCCCAGCGTTCCAGAACTTCCAACCGTAATGGGTGACCATGTACTTTATCTCTACCTTTTGTGTATTTCTGTCGGAATTGGCTATATTCTGTCAGGTCTTATTCTAATTTGTTGATATTTGAATTAAAATCCACGATTGCTAATTTTGAATTACAATCGCGGCTCAGTTTGACTGCGGACTCTACAATATCTTTGTTGCTGCACGTATACAAACTCTTTCGAAGACTATCTACAAGTTTCAAATGTGATTGCTTAATTTTTAAAGAAACCGCCAAGGATGAGTAATAGTAAGCCATTTCGTAGGCCGCGAGCGCTTCCGCAAGTGCTGATGTGGATTCGAAGACAACAATCGCAATCGCTCTTTTGCATTTGTCTATATAATGAAAATCAAGAGGTCTTGAACTTTGAACTTCTTTCTCGTAATATGACAAGAGTGTAAAATTCTTTTGCTGGCTAAACTTGCCATAAATTTCATGATGAGGCAGCGGGGCTTGGGATAACGTCTGTTACAACAATTCCTTTGTATGCATTTATGAGTACAAGTAAAGTCAGCAACCAAATACCAAAGAGCACATTAACAACCCAAAGTACGTCAAACCATCTGCAGATCTGAATACATTTGATTGGAATTTCGCACTTTGTTCTAATACAGTTTTAAAAAACTCCAATGTAATTTCAAATGCTTTACTTTTGCTGGAATCTTGCCATTGTTGTCTGTAAGCATAGAATGAAATTATGATGCAGATCAACGTAAGGCTGAAGAATGATGCAAGGATTGATATCCACACCCAAGTCTCGTAAGGTTTTAGATAAGCCCGGAAAGATAATAGCCCTTGCTGCAAACCGTCAAATGTTATAAAATTGAACGACTTTGTGGAAGTCAAATAGACAGACATTCCGTCAACGTTCAATTCTAAAAAACCGTATTCATCAAAGGAAAGCATGCGTTTGTCTTTGAAGAGCGGATATTCAAATTCAAAATCTCCTTTTGCAAACGTTGCATAACCACTGAAGGGCATGCTTTCCGTTAAAATAAACTCGATTATTTCTGAGAAGTTAGCCTTCCTCCAATTCTGTTGGGTTCCTGACGGATAATTTCTCTTCTCCTCTGTCCATGTCACGATTGTGGTTGAGTGCAAATATGTTGTGCCAGTTTTTGCCCATATTCTTGTATTCTGTTTTAAAAACTCATTTTGGTGTAGATAACTCTCCTTTTTGTTTTGAAAATTCTCTTGTAACACGCGAGAGTAGTTTATCGGCGTGAGAATTACCCTACCAACTACGCAGAGACGACATACGTGATGACCTGCGATAACAGTACCGTCTGGTTGGATTCTGAAGATATAAATGTTGTTTGCATTGGGTAGGACAGAATGCAAAATGTAGCAATTCAGTACTTCTTTCTCATGTTCAGTTGCAATTAGGATGAATTTGTTGGGCGTTGTTGCGGCGTATTTATCAAAGTAGGAAATCATCATGTTATCAATCGAAGCCAATTCTCTTTCCGGCAACAAGAAGATAAGGACGGAACAAATTAGCCTACAAATGGTACCAGACACTTCCGTGTACTTTTTCAAACGCGCGCCATTAACCCTTAAAATCACTGGGTGCTCAATCGGACCTTCCTGTAGCACAAAATTTTGAATGTTCCTGGGATCCGTCCGTGATTTAATTTCTGGCAGATAAATATTAGGCTCAACCACAGCCACGAAACAACGCGGAAAATTGCCGATCCGAAGATTCAAGTCTGACAATGGAACGTGGACCAATATTTTAGGTCTGTTTACTGTGTAACTGAAAATTTGGCAATCCATGATTTTCGCAACTCTTCTGAAATGGGTTCAAGTGCAGAAAAAATTAGACAAAAAAGAGTCAATTATCTATCATCGTCAGGCGAGAGAACTAACTGCGCACTACTCAGATTAGAATTAGAACATCTAGTATATTCTCTTAATTCAAACAAAGTGCTACTACTTTCACATAAATACTTGGAATATTGCTGATCATGCCAGAGGTAAGTCCTTGATGTAATCATTCTAGCCCAATGGTTCTTGACTAACTTAATAATGGATATTTGACATGTGGTATGCGTGATTTGGTCAAGGTAGGAAGGCATTAACATGCAAAAAATGATAGCAACTAAATAATGCAAGTTTAAACTCGAAAAAATCATAACTTATCGCACGTGCGGGCGGACGCAGGCACATGGGACTTTATTTGCGTGCAAGATTTTCTTTTCGGAATTCTAGTTTGTAAAGTATTGGAAGCAAATTCATTCCCAGTGGTAAAATGTTTGTAATCTAAACACTAAACAACAAATTTCTAAGGAAAGCATGCAGAGAAATGTAGTCATTACTCAACGGACCGCTACCGTGACTAACCCATATCCTCCTCCGCTTCAAACACCGTGTGCTGGATAACTATCTGTCCTTATAAAAACATTGTAAATTGTACTTTAAACATTAACCTCTCAAAACAAATTGATTGCAAAATCTCATTATGTTAATTGTGATAAAATTGCATTTGAAGATGATTGGGTTTTTCTGTCAAAAAAATTTCTGATTTTGTCGATTGAGTGAATTTAAGGATCCAAGGTATGTAAGAATCCGGAGATGTGATATTCAACATATCCCATGCCAACTTACATCCATTTATTAAAAAAACGTCTTTTGTGTATTTGAATTAAGCATGTGTCTATCTTCTTCATGTTGGATTATCGAAAACAACACACACACATGTGTGAGTTTTCTCAAAGCGAGGACTTCTGTTTGGTCGATAATTTCTAATGCGACGAATAAAATGTTCCTAGAAAGGACAGAGGTGCCCGTATTGTCCATAAGCAACGTACGCTTCTTCCAAAGCACTATGTAAATTCCATTAATCAAACGTGAAAATTAATATTAAAGAAAAATGGGAAATTGCGCCAGGAAAAACTTACAATTGGATCCTGGTTCCGTTTTGGACCGTGTCATTTCTCAGGTTTGTATTTAGTTTTTTTAAAATGCTCATTTCTTTTGCTTAATTTATGATTCTGATTCGGATTAATATTCCTGATTTTATTCTGTTCAGGCATCAAATGACGACGATTGCTTACTGTACAAGCTGGCAAACTACAAAAAGGGTGGAGAACTCATTGATGCGTATGGGGTGGGCGGGGCCTTGGAGGTTGAAAAACTTGTTCGAGAACAATTCGGCATTTTGATGTACAAGGGCGGTCAAGGTCAAGTCGTTAGTCGAACCGAGTACTTGCGATGGAAATTCCGGAATCAGAAACAGGTCAGAGGTCACACTCAGACCCAGTCATTGGTTTTTGCAATTGCAAATTACCGAGTTATAACAATTGGCAAAATACCGGCATAATCTAGGTTGAGTTTTTTTCATTGTTTTGTAGAAAACGGATTTCAACTCAGAAATTCAACACATTTTGAACTATAACTGTTAACGTGTTTTATTTTGGAACACAAATTAATGCATGTTTTGGTCGATACGCGGTTTACTTGAAATGCATTCTGTTGTACGTAATACAGTATGTGATACGCAATAAAGTTAAGAATTACTGTTTTTCCAGGTGGTCATTCCAGTGGAGTCGACGAGTGCAACGGACCCCTTAGGAAAATGGGAGGACCATGAAGCGTGTTGGCAAATGCAGTATCGGGGATCTCTAGGAGAAACACTCCTTCACGTCCTAATCATTTGCGATACAAGATTACATACAAAATTGGCGCGAATTCTAATCAAGTGCTACCCGAAATTGGCCGTGGATGTTTTTGAAGGGGAAGAATATCTGGGTGACTTTTATTGCAGCGAATTTTGACACAGCATTTTGCTCAGTTAGTTGATTCACAAATTGCATTACTTCCCCTAGGTGCATCCGCGCTCCACCTGTCCATCGCGTACAACAACAATGATTTGGTTCATATGCTGTCAGAGGCAAATGCGGCTGTAGATCAGCGCGCGATCGGTATGAATTTGAAATTAATTAATTTGTTGTCAAATGTCGACATTTGACATATTGTTCTGTAAGGGAGTTTCTTCTTGCCCCGTGACCAGCAAAGGGTGACCCCTGCCAAGCAAACAGACTATGAAGGCCTTGCGTATTTAGGGGAGTACCCGCTGGCATGGGCCGCCTGCGTTTGGCAATGAGAGTGTGTACAATTTACTACTAGATCAAGGGGCCCACCCTGATTGGCAGGATTCATTCGGAAACATGATTTTACACATGGTTGTAGTTACTGATCAATTGGTAAGCTCAATTTGAATCGACAACATGTTTACTCTTAAAAGCACACTACGGTTTAATTCGGATGTTTGGCGATTTATATGTAAATTGTTATTGTTAATTAAAAACTAATGCAATACATTTTTTTTACTTTTAGGGCATGTACGGCTATGCGTTGCGACACCCCAAAATCGTGGCCAGCAACGGGATTATGAATTTCCAAGGGCTCACCCCACTCACACTCGCCTGTCGACTAGGCCGTGGACAAGTGTTTCGGTAAAATCCGCAATTAAAATTCCATATTTTATAAAATTATAAATCCACAACTACGCATGCACTTACACAGAGAAATGTTGGAATTGAGCTGTAAGGAATTTTGGCGATACAGCAACATCACTTGTTCGGGTTATCCTCTCAATGCATTAGACACGATCAGTCCGGACGGGCGGACGAGTATTTCGAATAAATATTTGATAACATTTAAAGAACTAATAAAATAACTTAATTTTTAATAAATATAACACAATAGATTGGAATTCTGCCCTCTTCATGATCCTGGCGGGAAGTAAGGAGGAGCATTTGAACTATGTTGGACGGTGGAATCATTCAGCGCCTCCTGGAGGAGAAATGGAAAACTTTCGCTCAGGGTCAGTTTCTTAAGAGAATCAGCATTGCAGCCGTACACCTTCTTGCAATCAGCATTTCAATTTATTTGCGACCTGAGGAAAAGGATAGGGGAAGATCCCTCCTGGAGTACCATGAAGCCTCGGATTTGATTCGCATGGGTTTTGAGGTCGGATCCATTTGCAGCTGTATTTCTTATGTGGTTTTTCAGCAGGGGCAGGAGATTAAAAATCAGGGGCTTGTCAGTTTCATTAAGCAATTGGTATGTCCAATCATATGATTACCGTTAGATTTAGACACTGTACGCATAAACCGCTGGTTCAAAATTTTCCGGGAAAATTTTCATAAAAAATGCCTCCTAATTCTGCTGCCATGTAATATAAATTTATACATAATTTAGTTAATTTTTTCTAGCCCCAAGCACCACCGAAGGCAATATTTCTGGTCTCAAATTTCCTAATTCTGTCTTGCATCCCGTTTCGGATCTCCGGAAATGTCAAAGTTGAAGAGGCTCTCCTCGCTTTCTCTATGGTTGGATCCTGGTTTTTTATGATGTTTTTTGCGGGGTAACTTATAAAATATTTCTAGCACGTCTTAAATGTATGCATATTATATATTCTTGTCTGTTCATTTTTCAGAGCCATAAAACTGACCGGACCATTTGTCACAATGGTGTACAGCATGATCACGGGAGATATGATTACGTTCGGGATCATTTATTTCATTTTTCTTCTCGCGTTTTCCCAAGCGTTTTTTTACCTGTACAAAAGTCATCCAGCCGTTGGCTCTGTGAGTGACGGTTTATTTGACGAGTATCACACGACTTGGATGGCGCTCTACCAAATGACGCTGGGGGCATTTAGTGTGAGTCATGTTTGCTAAATAAACCATTTTGAAACTATGACTATTGTTAACGTTATAAAAGAATATACTAATGCTGTATGAGAATCAGTTCATAATATTTTAAATCAAATCTCGAATTTGCAGTACCAAGATCTGAATTTGATTGGTTATCCGGACATGGCAAAGGCGGTCTTCATTACCTTTATGATTTTGGTGCCGATTTTACTGCTGAACATGTTGATTGCAATGATGGGGAACACGTATTCTCAGGTTATTGAGCGGAGTGAGAAAGAGTGGGTCAAACAGGTGTGATTTGTTTATATAAATGACTTTTTAAATAGTAAATATAATTTTTTTAAATTCAGTGGGCAAAAATCGTCGTGTCCTTGGAGCGAGCGATTAGTCAGGATTTGGCAAAGCAGTACATTCAGGAGTACAGTATTAAGCTGGGGGGTTCGGATCCGTCTACGGAACTACGGGGGGTTATGGTAATTTAAATTGGAAAACATGGGAATATTTAGTGTACTGCAATTTGACTAGAAATGTACTATATTAGTTGTGCCACAAATATAAACACTACTAATGACTTCTCTGTAGGTCATCAAAACAAAGGCCAAGACAAGAGCAAATCAAAGAAAAGGTGCTATGTTGAATTGGAAGGTAAATGTTTCACATATTACATATTATAATCTCAATATAATTTCAAATTTCACCGTACATTTCTTAGCGGGTCGGCAAAGTAACCATCACGGCACTGAAAAGGCGAGGAATGACAGGTGAAGAAATGAGGATTTTGATGTGGGGTCACCGCACCTCAATTTGCACCCCGCAAACCGTAACGTACGTACAAATCGATCATTTGATGAGTTCTCTGCTATTGATAACCTTGTGTAACTAATTAATCATTTGTAAAGACCGCGCCAGCAATCTATGGACACGGAGGCCGCCATCGCTCGAACCCAAGCCGAATTCACAGCCTTGGGAATCGGGCTGGACAACGCCCTTTCGACTTTTGCGGATGCACAAAGTAAAATCTCCAGCAGCTCACCAAATTTCTCTGGAAATCAAAGTTTCCTCGGTTGCTTCGATGAGTCATTGTCCGGAGCACTAAATTTGGAAAAAGTCCCGGATGGGGCAGGTGCAGGAGCAGAAATCCTCTTGAGTCCACGAAATTTGACAGACCCTATGGATGGAAATAGATTAAAATCCGTTCCCATTGATCCAGGCCGTAAATTACCGGATATGGAAATCGATCAGCCACCCCCATATGCAGAAACATTGATCACTGCTGCAAAACCAATCAAAATCAAGAAACGGAATATCACGGTTGGCCTTCGACCTAAAATCATAATTTTTTCAGACCAGAAGGACCTAATCAGGGTGAGTTTGGACTCGGATGAAAGTGACGCGGATTTTTCGGATTTGTTGGCCAGGGCTTGTAAACCGCATCGGATCAAGTCTGCCAGGAGAAAATCCATTGCTGGAGATTTGGGCTCGTCCAGGGAAAGCTTACGTGGGGACACCGATATTGAAGATGAACATTTGGGTCAAGGTCAGAGGTCAACTGGTGGGATTCAGAATCCAGGATTTGAGCCAGATCCAGACTTACAACAACCAGGGCCTTCTACTCCGGCTGCGGCTGCAATGGCTAGTCCTACTCAAGTGGAAGTTAAAACCCCGCCTGAGCCATACCAGCCAATAAAAAAAGATCGTCCAAAATCTGCTAAAGCAAAATCTGGTAAAAATGAACGTGGGGGCAGCGAACAAGAAAGTTCAAAAGAAGCGCCAGAGTCGGCAAAGGAAGAGCAAGGAAAGAGCGGAAAAAGGCATAAATCCGAAAAGGAGCCATCACGGACAAAGGAAAGGCCGAGTTCAGCAAAGGCAGATAGCAAAGCCAGTGGTTCACGAAAATCTCGATCAAAATCCGGAAATGGACGCCCAGAGAAAGTAGAGGAAGAGAAAAGGCACAGACCACAGACGGCGTTTGAACGGGCTAGTGCTGGGACAAAAGATGTTTCAAATATGAACAAGTTGGTTGCATGGGATCGCCCTGAAGATGATATTTGAGAGATTCGTCAATGCAAGGGTCATATTAGTGTACCCAAAAGTTGAATTACTTATGCTGAAAATAAATTTAGCAGTTTAGCTGCTTTACTTTAAAAATCTGCTTTTTTATATTCTACAGATTGATCTTAAGCTGGTTTATTTTACATAGAACCTTCTACGGACATTCGGTACGAAATTCCATCAATCAAATCCATTTGCCGAGATTAAGATATTTGCCACGGCAAATATTTTTGCATGTCGGTGGCTATTTTACCTCACGCAGGCAGGATTGATTTCTCACTTGCCATTGCCAAACCATTTTTAACACATACTTTTGCAAGAGGCGTGTTCAATTTGGTCTTACTATTTATTTCAATGCCAGGTTGTAGAGTGCTTTAAATATTCATTCATTACGTTTCGCTTATTATGTATTGCAGTGCAGTGTACTTACTAATCACTGGACAAAATATTTTGAGCCTAATTATATGATATTTTTAAATCCTCATACACTCGCATCTAAGAGTGGCTGTCGCTATTTCTGTGCGTGAAACGCTTGAGTTTTCGTTGTAATTATTGGCGCCTGGGATTTGTTGGAATGATCATGTCTATGGCACAGGGAACGCAAACGTTGTGTTAATTCCAGCACTCATTCTAGCATCTAAAGAGCGCCCACCTTACCTTAGCCCTTAGTCGCAAACGAGCACGTGCATCCATGCACTGCGTCTATGTTCAGTAGCTTAGGGACACCGTTTTTGGAAACTAAGAAATCTAAAAGTGTAAGTCAAGCAGTAGCAGTACCAACATTGATGCTGAATTTTTTTTTATTATCACAGTAATTCAAATATTCACACTTTCTTAATAATTAATGCATACTGCCAATCAATCAATCAATCAATCATAGCTCTATTTATTCATTGCTCAATGCTGTAAGAGTAAACTTTTGTAAATAGCAGGGGCACATTGGTACTAAATATACTAATACGGTCACAACTAAAATATAATAAAATATAATACAACAGTAACAGTACATAGCATCTCAGAAAACATAGTTATTAAATCGTTTGCTCATGATCCATTTAGTTAAGTTATCAGCTTCAGTTCGCTGCCAGAAATGAAGAAATGGAGGCATGTACCAAGGCCATATAAAAACCTAGAAGCATGACAAATAACCATCATTCATCCTCTCTTCGCAGATATTCATAATTTAAATTTTAATTAAAGACAAGGCATTATACGCTCTTTGTGAAAAGCATGTAGTTAATCGTGTGTGACTAGTGGGTATTCGTATTATTCGAAGTGTTCAAATGTACTCATGTTGAATTCACATATTCACAATGTAACTCCCCAGAAATAGGAAATTCTGTCACGAGAAATACATAAATAAATGCTTCATTTTTGTTTTTGTTTCCACAGTAATCTAATTATTCATTTTCAATTAATGTACTCACTGCCAGTCAGCCCGTTGGCAAGCAATTTCAAATTGTCATTTGCCTTAAATCCAATAAATATTGGATGACCGACACTCAAATCCCTCTCTTGTTTGACTCGTTTTTTGAGTGGTCAGCCTGTCAACGTGGAGTTTCAAAACAGTGCGAGTCGGAAAGCTACACAAACATATACATAATTCAAATCACACAAATCATTATATATGAAGCTCTTTAAAAAGGTAAATATCCGGTCATCCGTTGAAGCAAAGGTGTACTGAGCGATGTTCGCCATGTTGGCAGTTGAAGTTAAACAAGGAAACAGAATGGACGTGGATTCTATTTTCAAAGCACAGAGACTGCTTTTTTCTGTAGCACACTTTCTTGGAACAAGCCCGTACAAATGGAATTCAAATACAAATCGTCTTGAAAGGCACACCAGAGTCCGGGACAGATTCAAACGAAACTGTGAAATTATAATTATGACATTCATGAACTTGGCTATTATATCATCAGTAATTTATCAGTGGGGCGAAATGTCAATTCAAAATTTCGAAGATGCATTTTTAAGAATATGGAGTTTGCTTTGTGGGGTGTCGCTTGCATTTGAGGTACACATGATCATCAAAGAAGAGGAAATACCCTGCTTTGTGAATTCCTTCAATGTGTGTATAGTGAACCTTTTCGGTACTTTTTTACTATAAAGTTTTGCATGGCTGAGTAATAGCTCATCCTTTTTTCGTATGTATATAATGCAGGAAATACAGAAATCATAGAATATGGGGGCAATGCAGAAATCGCAGAATGTAAAGAAAATCCAGCAATTGCAGAAAATGAGGAAGTTGCAGAAAATGCAGAAAACAAAGAAAACGCAAGAAACGTTCCTGTGCATATATACAGGCGAGGAAGAAAAGCTATTCGAAAAAAAGTACCGATAATCACTTACATACTGATTGCCTTATTTTGTATGTTTGCTACAATCGCGTGTATTGCTGGCGTATTTCCCGTCCTGAGCAGTAAATGTAATTTTTTCTTTCTAATCCTGAGAGGGCTCATAAGGAAAGACTCGGACTTGCTCAGAATTGTACTAATAATTCCTCACTTCGTTGTGTGTGTTAAAACTTTTTCCACCTTTTTGATCGTCACGGTCCTCCAAATGTTGTTTTCTACGTTTGTAAACATAATCGCCATGGAAGTGACGTAAGTGACCTCAGTTAATGGTAACATGGTGTTGTTGTATCTCATTATATTTGACACCTTTAATAGTTTAGTTTAGTTTATTTCAGACAATACCCTGTTCGAGGTCATTACATTGCCCATATTCATACATGAAAAACAATAAGTAATAATTAGAATAAAGTAAAAAGAACAACAAATTACGCAATCTTAATAGATTGCATCTACATCGGGCCACAGAGATACCAAATTAATTGTGGCGAGTTTCAATTTGAATATTATTTACTACACTTTCACTTTCACTTGGGCAATTCTAATTTATAACAGGCCTGAATAAGTGGTTACTAATACCCTCTAGGAAGGAACATATACTGTAATTGTAATATTTGATTTGTAACATTAGATTAGGTTGCAATACTTTATGAGCAAGGTAGTTCAAAGTTTAGTACTGAGGTTTGAAATTTGATTAATATTGTATAATTTTGTTTTCCAGTGGAGCTGCGCCAAGAAGACTCACCACTCCGGAACTTCAGGAACCTAAGAACATTATAACGCCTCAGTGCTCGCAACGGATCAACTCCATGGCAGGAGTGGCTGTCGCCGGCTCTCATCCGGGGTTCGAGTCTGGAGCCGATCCGAAGATTAAACAAGACTCCAACTCTTCTGATTGTTCGGAGTTGATCCGAGTTTTGGTTACATCAAATATTGGTGTAGTTGATCCTATTCGGAGTCGAAATCGGAGTCGGGAGTCGAGGATAGGGAGCCGATCCGTTACACTTGTCCGGGCGGCTCACATACTTGTAAATCAAATGGATGATTGCATACTCAACTCCCTTGGCCCCTTACTTTTTGCATTTTGGGTGGCTGTAATTAGCATTGTTTTAGCTGTACTCATCAGTGTAGACCTGCCGTTTCCCGTGTTTTTTGTCTTCACCTTAGGCGTAGTTGAAATGATTGTACATATTTATTGCTTTGTTATTTTGCCAGTGAGAGGACAAATTTTAATTAATGATTTTGTTATTGGTCTGGATGTTAATGTGCAGAACAGTACGGGTGCCAGAATAAGGAAACAAGAAGTAGATAATCTGAAAAAGTTGAAAAGATCCGTGCGTCCCATACAGATTAAACTGGGAATAATTGCGAAATTTGAGAAAGAGCTTCCTCAAACCTTGCTTGGCGTCATTATTTCACGAACAGTTGAGCTCATACTTTTGATGCAATAGTATATATAGTGTTTATATATAATACCCCTGCTTTGTGAATTCCTTCAATATGTGTGTAGTGAACCTTTTCGGTACTTTTTTACTATAAAGTTTTGCATGGCTGAATAATAGCTCATCCTCTTTTCAATGCAGGAAATACAGAAATCATAGAATATGGAGGAAATGTAGAAATCGCAGAATATAAAGAAAATTCCGTATTTCCGTAATTGCAGAAAATGAGGAAGTAGCGCAGACAATGCAGAAAATAAAGAAAATGTAACAGTCGTGCCTGTATTGGCAATACTGATTTGATTTGATTTATTCATTAAAGTGTTGTACCAATGCATTCATGTGTAACAATTAAGACACTCTCAGGCACTTTCACCCATTAATGCTACCCACAATATACATCGTAGTCGTTGGTTTTCTAAATCTTTGTAATAAAGAGCTCTACTACGAATTAAACTTAAATCATGTGAAAAAGGTTGCCGATATAACGACCTCTTAGGAGGGCATCGGTGTACACAAATAATTAATTAACTAGCGCGCCTGCCTGCTTCGCAGGCAGGACTTGCGTGCAGTACCTACTTAAAATTGCGTACCAACGACACAATTCACACAAAAACTTTGCAAAACACAATTACAATCACTGAAAAGCACAAAGTCGCACTCCTACGAAAGGAAATTAATTAACGTTGTAGCATAGAATTGTGCAAAATGTAAAAATAACGCTATAGAAACCAAATAAGACAAACACCGGATGGCGCCGCGCCGACAAAGCAATTAAAAAGTTCAAAATGTAAAAATAACGTCATGGATACCAAATAAAATAAAACAAACGTCGGACGCAGATACACAGATACGCATACACGCAGATAAGGCAGGTAATGAAGTGTTAGATTAATATAACGTTTAATGGAAGAAAGCCCATTTGTCTTGTTGGCTCGTTAGTCACGAATTTCTTGAACATGATAACTAGCCCAAACAGTAGTCCTAAAATCACCAGTCCAGCCATGACTGCATTCCGTTAGTCAGGAGACCAGAAACATAGTCCAGCAATTATGAAAGCTGAAAATTCAAGGAAAAGACGGATTAAAGTTTTAAATTGTCGGAACCAAGTATTAATTACAATCCAGCTTACTAGTTACCGTAAATGACCTAATAGAAGACCCGTACATGTGTGGGTGGATTCTGGGAATAGGAGACCCGTACATGTGTGGGTGGATTCTGGGAATAGAAGAC
>JAAXYW010002424.1:0-15361 GCA_036851895.1 Orthonychiurus folsomi | reverse complement strand
ATTAACGCTTTAAATGTAATAGCTAAAGCTTTTATAAACTCCAGGAGTTGATTAGGGTTCGCAATCCGATCCGAAAAATCCGATCCGAAATCCGATCCGATCGGACCGGATCGACAATTCAATCCGATCCGTTGGATCGGATTTCGTCGGATTCCATGCTAAATATCGGATTTTGATCCGATCCGCCGGATTTTGCGGATCGGTTCGACCATTCGATCCGATCCGAGGAATACCGATCGGATCGGATCAACCGTCCAATCCGATCCGTCGGATTGCGAACCCTAGAGTTGATTTAAACAACATAAGGATTTAAACATTCGAAAAATAACGTCGCTGTTAAGAAGCAATTCTCAGTGTTTCTCAAAAGAATTAAATCCTAATTTGGAATGCAATAAAGTAAACCTATTAAATCGATACAGTATTGAATCGGATTAGATTTCACCGAGGCATGTCTTGCCTTGAAATTTTGTGTTCGTTTTAAATAAGAAAATTACATTGGATATTTAGTTGTCCATTTGGTTAGAATATTTTGATCTGCTGAATGTAAATGTAAAGCTCAACAATTTACACCTAACTCTCCATTATTTTACTTACAATCAAATCCGACCAAAGTAAACCAGACGCGGCGGCCGTGCTGGAATGCCACTTTTATCCAATTCAATGTACAATAATAATACCACTGAATTGTTAATGCTAATTTGTTGGCAGTCGGTACTAAACTGATTAGTATGATCGGGTGATTGAACTTGGCGCTACGGTGGTTGACTGTGAAGGAAAACGGAATTACAAAGCGAGGCAGGGACGAACAAGAAGTGAGTAGGTCGCAGTTGTTGAATAGAATAGAAAGGTAAATTATTTCAAGAGCATTTCTTCGAAATTCTAAATAAGGCCGGTGCCACCGGTGAGCATTTGGACGGACTTACAAAAAAGCCAGCTGCTGTAAAGGGTTAAAAACATTCCAACCTTTTACTACGTGGTTTTGTAAAATTTAATAAAAAGACCAAATGAACATTCTGTATGGATATTCTACATAGAATTAAGGCAGGTATGAATGATGAGAAGAAATCATGCATGCTAATGTGCTAACAGTATAAGTGTCTGAGAGGAAGAGTCTGCTCAAATTTGATTAATTGCAGGAAAAATATGAATTTATTCTTGAAAAATAAGTCAGTTTAGATAGGACAAAAAAAGTACCTAGTTTCAACAGGCAAGTTTTGACTTGGTTCATGTCAGGGGACCCCAAAGTGTCCAATAAAATCTGTCCCGGGTCAAACCCTAGGGGGCATGCCCTGACCTTCACTAGTGAGAGGAAGAGTATGCTCAAATTTGATTAATTGCAGGGAAAATATGAATTTATTCTTGAAAATAATGAAATTGCCTACCACGCGACGGACTGAGCTCAATAGTGATAGATTGGTTCATTCATTAAAACTGTTATGCAAACCGACGGCTAACTTAAATGTCGCCAGAAAATAAGTCAGTTTATATGGCGCTACGAAATAACAGGTGCTAATTAAATAAAACAGCAATAGTAAAACTTTGCATTATGAGATTATCGTTTATTTCAGCACGCATGTTCTATTTGTGATAAATATATCCACTTTTTGATATTTGGTATAATATACACTTTTTCACATAGTTTAATAATTACATCATACATATATAGATACAGTATAAAACTTGCGATTATTCGAAGTGTAAATTAAATTGCGGAACGTGATTAAGCAATAAGAAAGAACTGATAGAAAAATGCTAATATTAGTGAGCAAATCAAACGGAGCTGAGTTCATAAAATAGTTTTGAAAGTCTGGAAGGTGGCAGTATATTCAAAATAGAATCGTCATATGCCGACACAAATAAGCCGGACTCAGGAGGAGCCGGGTCACCAGAACAGTCATGTCTCTCGTAATATATATTGTCTGCACGAATCCCACAGTCCACCATAATAGCACGAGCAGAGTTCACAAACATTTGATCTGAACGTCTTGGTCTCAATGAGACCTTTAGAACGTATCTATCACAAATCCCAAGGACTTGCTTCAGAATTGGCATATACAAAACAGTCGTCGATATTTTCAAGTATTTTAGAATATGCTTTGAAAATCGCAGCATGGCGATCCTTCCTAAACCAGGGAACTGCTGGCGGGTTTGGTCTATGAGGATTACTATTGCACATTGGATGAAGATTGACAGCTTCCTCATGAGCATGGTGACAGATCGTACTTTATTTCAGAGTACAGTACTATTTTTTAAAGGCCTGTACTATTTAGAAACCAAGTCCTATTTTGGTACTACTTTTTAAAAACATGTACTATTTGTACTTGTTTTCGAAAAATTCCAAAATAACATATAACAGGACGTGTTAATTACTGCACATACGAACAGAAATGTCTAAAAATCAAGAATAACTAATTCATTGCAGGAATTATGGTACCGAAACCAAATTCGTTAGGTAGAATGGCAACGAAACCGAATTCGTTGTAGACAGAATTGTACCGAAACCGAATTTGTTGTAGATAGAATGGTACCTAAACCAAACTCGTTGTAGATAAAAGGACATTTAAAAAGTGTACTATATTTGCTTGAGAAAAAAACGGTCACCATGCTCATGAGATTTAATAAAATGGTCAAATTGCTTAGCATCATCCAATTGAATATAGCATTTGATTATATTCGTAAAAATATTTTCATTGGCTATGGACTAAGTTTATCGCAATACTCGTAACTAAAGCCAATCAAATTGGTTGACATGGACAACGACTCTTGAATAAAGAGTTTCTGGATTTTCTCATCGGAGATTTTTAACCCGCACTCAAATATCTTCCATCGCGGCGGCCCCCAATTCAAAGTATTCCACTTGAGATTTCTCATCAACCACAGAAATCCTACTATTCACCATCAAAGCAGCCAATAATCCCGCATTACATTCCTTGCACTTTTCTGAAAGCTGCTCATACCATTTAGTGATTCCATTACCGCAGTAATTTAGGCGGTAATAGTAGTTTATGTTAAACAATCCCCCACCTCAAGTAGCCGTGAACCCAAGTTTTAGCTCGGAGGTAGCTCCAAAAAATACGTTTACAGGCAAGGCGTCAAGAATGCCGCGCCAAACCCAAAAATACATCAAAATCACGTTTCCAGGTGAAGATTTCAATTAAGCCTTGTTGAAGAATTTTTGTATGCACAAGCATGAAACTATTTATTGAGAAAAATATAAAATCACTTATGCTTAGTACTTGATTAGACATCATGGCAGACTTTGATTATACGCTTAAGGCACGGGCACCATTTAATTTGATTAGTTCGGGCATGAGTACTGGCAAAAGGATGCGCAATCTGTTAGGTTAGCCATTGTATCTATTAACAATTTGATCCGCACTTGTGTCTTGTATCTGTATCCAACAAATTGCTATTAAAACACGCGTCTCAAACCGGTTCACGGTTCATCTTAACTGATAAACCGCACCGTCTGTAATTCGAACCAAACCGCAATCCTTTAAATTTTCTGACAGATTAAAGCAAATTGATAACTCGAGCGGAAAATGCGGTTATATTTTATCATGGCAATGCGACAAGTGTGTTAGCCAAATTTAGTGCCCGCCGGGAATTAACTTAGATCTTCGTAGTGTTGATGGCCAGCCGTGGTTTTAGCAAATACCTAGACCAAATCTTACAACACATTATGAACTATATTCCTGATTTAATTTGGGATACAAAACATTTCATCTTATTATTGAATAATTTAAAGCTCAATCCGAATAAAAAGTATGTACTAGTGACTGTGGACATAGTTTCTTTATATACAAATTTACCCGTTCAAGATTGCCAAAAGCATTGTATCAGCAATTTTAACAAATTTAAGGATTCAGTTACTTACCCCTTCAAATTTAATACTGGAAACTTTAGAGAATTACTAAATTACAGCCTTGAATATAGTTTTATTAAATGCGGAGATAAGTATTATAAACAAAATCGCGGAATAGCGATGGGTAATAATGCAAGTGTTGGCGTGGCAAATATTACGGTCTATGAAGAACTGAAATCAAGTTTTGAAAATCACTCGAAAATAGGCTTTTTAAAAACGTTTTATAGATGATATTTTTCTAGTCCTGGACATTAGTAACATTACGGACGTTAAAAATTGGCTTAACAACATACTAAAGCATGAATACCTATCATTCACTTACAATATCCAGGAGGGAGAGATAGAATTTTTAGACCTAAATCTTAGATTGGAAGAGGGGATTGTATTTTCGACCACAATCTATCATAAACCTATTAGTAAACTCCAATACTTGCATTATTATTCCAACCACCCACTACATCTTAAAAAATCACTTCAGTATTCCCAAGGTTTAAGAATATTAAAATTATGTTCAAACGAATCTGAACGTGATATCAAATTTAGAAAATTGCAACTGAAATTCCTTAATCGTTGTTATCCAGAAAAAATTGTAAACACATGCTTGGAGATTGGCTATTGTAGAGGTTTTGGTATACGATTAACGGCTCTACCGAATGTACCAATCAAGACGAGAGAATCTTTTTAATAATTCTAAGATATTAGGGTTGGAGGACCTAAGAATGCAGCGGGAGAAGGACCGGGGTTGTCAGAAGCTGAAGCAAAAGTTACTTAGACAGGACGTGCAGGCTGTGGCCCGATTTGAGAAAAAGAATAAAATTGTTTTTAACTTAAAAAGTGGACACGGGAGGCCAGTAATTCCGAGGATTCTAATACAAGATGTACTACACGAGGGTCATTGCATTCCATCAAGGTGTCATACGGGATTTTATAAAACATATGACAGAATTAAAAAACGGTATTGGCTTGAAAAAATGCTCGAAATAGTTTTGCACTGTGTGAATGGATGCACTATTTGTCGGCTGTGTAAGCGTAAAACAACCAAACTCTCTGGCCTTATAAAACAATGGATATTCCCGAAGAACATTTTACTTTCATAGCAATTGATTTAAGTGGATCCCACGAGCTTTTGTGATCCCAAGATTAATGCACTCTGTGCTGTACCTTCCAATGTTGGATTTGTGTTGTGATTGTTTGAATGACCCAACGTTTGAAGGGCCTGGCTATGTGGGGCTTGGCACGCAATACGTAGGCGTGTTAAAGAGTAATGCGTATCTGTCACTACTGGTGGAGAATCAGAATCCGAAAATAGATGCATGGCGCTGCAGTGACAGTGAGCTCCGAGATATTATCCAAAAGGAACTAAATCGTCCCATTGGGAATCGAGAAGCTTGCCTAGCCGAGATTAGGAAAAGGCTGAAAGAAGCACCCCAGGATTGCAGATCCCGGAAGACCCCCTTGCCGCGGCAGCGAACGAATATGTAGAAGCGAGCCGCAACCCACCGCGGGTGGCTTGGATGAAGGAAAATAAAAACGTGCTGGCACCCTTGTCCAATGTGCCTGAGCAAGCACCTGAAACTGCAACGATCCCCGGAATGACCAAGGAAAGTCGTGAAAAGAAACTAAAATTACTGACAATGACCCGAAAGAAACATTCATGTAACGCTTACGACATGGGTTTTGATCGTCCGTCCCAGATGCTTCGCCATTACAAAACTCATGACTCACAGCGGATTCTGCTCCCGTGTTCTTCCAAGGCATGTAAATACAAGGCCCGTGACAAGTGGAATTTGTAACGACATGCCCGTATCATCCACGGAAAGCCCATTAAAACGACCGCGCTCGTCCCTCTCTCACAATTGTTCTTTGCCGCATTGGAAGCAGAGCTTGGTGGATTGGAAATTCAAATCCCTAGTAGTCTGAACAACAATGAGGTAATTCATATATGATCCAAATGTAGACAAGTAAATGTACATTAACTGATTCATATGTATAATTGCGGCTTAGGAAGAACCGTCCCTCGGAATATCCCGCGAACACAAACATGAAGATCCGTGAGCTCAAACTGCAGAACCAGCGGCCCTCGCGGAAATCAGATCCCGCTTGTAGATGAAGTACCGGGCCTCGCCGTGTAAGCAGTCTTGCCGTAACTTCAAAATAAGTTATATTTTAACCCCAGCAAGGGCGTGCATCGATTTAAGGAATATGAGTTCAATTATAGAAAAAATAATTTCAACGGATTTAATTTAAATAAACTCAATTCACTCAAACGCTTCAAATTTCCTTTAACTTCGACGTACTCTTGCAACGGCTGACAGTGTCATTAGAGATTCATTGGCATTAATTGAAACAACTTGATGTCATTAAATATAATAAAAATGATTTTGACTGAGCCAAAAGGGGCTAGATCCGAAACGAAAAATTATAAAGGGAAAACAAAGAAATGCAATTGATTGATGTTCCTCATAGCTTTCAGAGCGCCCCTCGCAATAGGTTATGCAGAAACTTAACTTGTGCATGTATTGTTAACCCGTACCCCAGTAAATTACTTCAGCAACCCGTTCCCAATATCGGACGTAAGGACTTTTAGACTTTAAAATAGCCTTCCATGATGTTGTAAGCGTGCCATAAGAAGTGGCCCCAGTCCCTACCACACTCCAGTTACTAAATCAAAATCCGATGTTCTGAATTAATGGATTACTGCCAATGCCTCATGAGTACCACAATTTTGGTAAAACCTCCATATTTTTCATGAACTTGCCACTTTCCCTGCTCGAGAAGAAGAGAAGTGGAATGTCCTACAAATAGTTAGCCGGAAAACTGTAAGTGAATTTTTGAAATTTAGTTTTTCTAAAAAATTAATAAAATTCAAAACATTGTTAGGCACTGTGCAAGTGGAGGCTAAGTCTCCAACAGAAGGCAAAAAAATTTGCATCTACAGCCAACAGAAAGAAAGCCGGAGCTAGAAAAAATATCCAAGTAGTTCTGGGGTGTACAAAAACTCTTTTGCCTTTTGAATTGTAAGCAATTCTTTTGTGATTAGGTTTGTCAACCAAACTTAAAAAATTCATTTTTAGGTGCTTTGCTTTTGCTAGTGGATGGGCCGGTTATACCGAATGGGGAAAAGGATTTTCCTGTCGCATGGATTAATGGATACGCCAAGCCAAACCAGTCGCTCATTTGGAGTAAGTCTTTAGATAACTATTTAACCTTAACTACAAAACTTGATCTTATACAATTTTTGGTAGGCTATTGCCAGTGCTCGAATAGACTTTTAAGAACTGCAATGACTTGTTCGAAAACATGTTGATTGCCTTCAAACAAGGTATGGAAAAACTCTACATTGGATATGACCATTCTGAAGGCAAAGCTACAATCCATGTAGTGCCGTTTAAAGGTAATAGTTTTAAAGCATTCTTATTTAAAGTTATTTTATTTTTTTTAAATGTTGCAGGATCCGGTCCTTTTAGTGGGTTGGGGCTAAAATATTTTCCAGTTTGTGTTCTTTGCTGGATGGTGTTTTCGGAAGCTAACATTGCCCAGAAGCACGCCCGGGACCAACATTCTAAAGAGCTTTCCGAATTTACTTGCCCACAGTGCGAATACCCTTTCAAAAGCTCCAAAGGTTTAACGAGACATCAATAGTAATGAAGCAAGAAGGTGAAACAGAAATCTAGAAAAGGGAGAACCGTTGATTCGTGCCCAGTTCCAATGGAGGTTAAGATGCTTAACATCAAGTGCTTCACCAACTTCACAGCGGACTCTTTAAAGGTCCGTGATTTGAAGATTATTTGTAGCTTAAAAAGTTAGGGACCTTGAGGCTCCATAAGAAAAAGATCCCACAAAGTGTTACACTACCTTTACTTGTAAATCTTAAAGTTAGGGACTTTTTTTCAAAAAGTAGCAGAAATGGAAATTGGCAAAATTTGCGTTAATTATTGCTAGGCATCAGTTAATTTATAGAAACGTTTGAAGAACTTGGAGCTGCAATTGTATTGTACAATTTAAGCAAAAAATACTAATTCCAGGATAAAGGCAAATCACCAGTTGCATTACTCTGATATTAGTTCAGCAGATGAGGCAGAACATTTTGAAAAACTACTGCTTTTAAAATGTCCCTGCCACTCGCGACGGGTGCAAGCCAATTTGTCACGCAACCAATTGCGTCACGAATCCCTGTTCCGGCCAGCACTCCACCGCCCTCTGCTCTAGCCAACACTCCACGGCCCTAAAATAAGCAGGTGGCCGCAAAGGAAGGCTAGCCGGTATCCATAATTATGATGGTGCCCAGTTCGTATATTAGGTAAGAATATTTATAGGCAATTCATTTGACGAGTAAATTTATTTTATTATTCTGGGCAAAATAATAAATATTTGCAGCTGGAGACAGCCAAGTAGTGCAGGCGCAATTTCTACTTCAGAGGATGAGTCGAATGAAACATAAAACTATTGCAAATATATACGCTTTTCAACTAATGGATTTAGGGCTCATACTTCCATGGTTTGCCGCTTTTCAAAATGTTCTGATAACTAACTTCGTGGGTGTTATGCACCAGCCGGGTCTGGTGAGCGGTTTTAGAAATTGCGATTTTTGCAATCGCGAGGGTCGTACTCTCGACCCAGTTGGCGAGGCCACCCTCAAGGAGAGCGCCTAACTACTGATTGGGATGTGGAAAGTAAGTTATGAACATTTCATAACGACTGCTATTATGTTATGATGATTATAATACAGTGGGGTTAAAATAACAATTTTAGTTTCGCACCTAGGAGAGTGCCAACCAACACCACCACCGCCAACTCCTGCTCCAAGTGTTTCAGAGTCCTCAATCTGGTTCTGGCTCTTATGTTCAATTATAATTGTAAGACAAAACAAAACTAACGACCGTTGCATTAAGACACAATTGCCTTCAGATTGTTTGAAATTTATATTACCTTACGCCTGTGGCCGTCGACTCCAATTCGTCCGGATGGCTTTTTCCGCTGACCCAAATCCGGCAGTCCTTGTCGATGACGGGAACGCGGTACATGCTACTACTAGCTACACGACTCTCTTTTCGGATTGGTATACTCATTTCACTCCTAACATTTCTCTTGTTATTCGTCAATACGGCTTGTGCGCCACTTTTGTGTGTCTGTGTAGTCGCCAGTGTCGGCGGATAACATGGTTTGGTGGATGGATCGATTATAATCAAGGTTTTGGGATATAATAGTCAATTAGTTGATATTCATAATGGTAGGGGAGTACTGTATTCTCAGCGGTGAGGGAATTTGCAAATTGTCGGTCTATAATGGATTTCCAGGTGGAGTAAGGATAGTGTCAATAATAGGTTAAAGTGAGTGTGAAGCCCTCGAACGTGCCGAATTCTTTCCAAGGTATTTTGCGTAATGTGTTATTGTCTGGACCTAATTTGTCAATGATTATTGACAACTTGTTTCTTGGAAATTCGACGAAATCTAGGCTAGGTTGTAAGTCTTGCGTTATAATCGTCGTAGTTTGCTTGATGCATATGTACGCTAATAAGGTAGATTCAGTTTAAAACCGGGCTTGTGGTAAATTAGTGGCTTGCTTAATGTTGTGGTTCTGTCAAACAACTTGATATGGGTTGGTAGGACATATGTTTGCTAGTACCCACGGTGATGTTGGTCGGACTGCGTTATAAAAAATTGGATCGGTTTCGGTGGATTGCGTTATGACGGTGATTGGATATGGACTAAATGATGGTCAGGAAGCAGTGGGAAAATGGATGATGGTCCTTCATGGATGTTGAAATGTTGATCGGGCTACTATGATGAGTAAGATGGATAGGGCTAACATTGGAGTCATGGTGTATCCCAGAAGTGGTAGAAATCTATTTACAAACCTTGTTCCATAATTTGTTTTAGAATTTGTTGAGGTTAGGGACGTTGGTTTGGGCAATTTTCAATGGAATGGTGGAGTGTTCGATGATGTGATTGCAGTTGTGGTGGCATATGTATTGGTGCTACATCGGGGACACTCCTGAGATTCAATTTGAACCGTGCAACCCTCTTTCGCCAGGGTCAATACAAATGTCAATGGCGGATATACCACAAGGCAGACATTTTGATGCTCCTATGACTATGGCAATAATTTATAAAATTAGCGACTGTCCTAATATTAATTTCTATTAATTTTCTAGGCTTATATTCATCAGACAATATTGAAAGCAAAGCCGAGCGTAACTGCAGAACACTTGACAAGACTTGTTAAANAGCCGAGCGTAACTGCAGAACACTTGACAAGACTTGTTAAATATGATAATGAGTTTTTCTATATTTTCTAGCTACTGGAATCAGGTTCAAAGATTATCATACATCCTCCGAAATTCTCAGGAGAGGGGATGTAAGCATCTTCTTAGAGGAAGTTGAACGAGCAGCGCTTGCGAATTGATGGGACGAAAAGACCCGTTTGGATATGCTGCCAAATGTCTAATTTGACGCGGGCAAGCTGTGGCATAAGACGTATGTATGTGGCTGGACTAGAGCGGGCAGGTGGGAACGTGCCCACGTGCACGGAATTCAAGAAAGTCCGCGTCCGAAAATCGGATTAAAAGTAAATCGCAGTCAAATCTGGTCAAACTAGTAAAGAAACGGAAATATGCAACTTCAAACGAAGATGAAGAGGTAAATGATCAGTATTTGAATATTCATTAAATATATTTGTTGAATTAATTCTAAACTAGTAAATTTGTAAACGTTTGTTGTCTAAGGCACTATGGAATCCGATTTCGTTGGGCCAATAATTCATCCTCTGAACTTAATTATAAGGGACACAAGATCCAAGCAAAAGAAGCTCACCTACGACTACCCCGACGTCGATGACGTCATCGAAGTGAATGAATTTGCACCTGCAGTTCACCAATATTTTGCGGCGGTTCACGGATATTGGTTTAACTAGCACACTATGGGCTCCGATTTCGTTGGCACGATAATTCATCCTCCAAACTTAATAATAAGGGACACGAGATCCAAGCAAAAGAAGCTCACTTACAACTACCCCGACGTGGATGACCTCGTCGAAGTGAATGAAGTCGCATCTGCAGTTCACCAAAATGTTGCGGCGGTGCACGGATACCGGTAATACGGTTTTTTTCCAAGGACTGAATTGAGTTTTATGTGAGAATGAACCCAACTAGCGAGCAAGTTTAACTTTAATCATTAGTCAAACATTTATCAAACAAAATCTATTAAGATTTTTTTTACAATCTATGCTCTCAATTTCAGAATGAAGTGGAAAAGGAGTTACACAGTTGAGACTCTTGGTCACTTGTGGTCATTATTTGAGAACTGCATGGACGATTTCGGATTAATCCAAAATTAGCTTCAATCCTAGACAAGTCTCACAACTACGAGCCATTTCAGTTTCTTTTACTATGCAAGTGAGTTTCTTTTAAATACAAAAGCAATCAGAACGTTGAAATAAATCCATTGACATTTAAATTGACAGAAATTTTACAGAAATTTTTTACTGTAACTGGTCAAGACCGTGAGTATGTCCGTAGGACTGATTGACCGTTGACGATGTACGGCGATGTTGAAAACTCTTCCGTGCTATAAGTTAACAGGAAGGAACTTGTGGCTGACTCGGAAAATATGTGGTACAAGCATTGCGTAATCGAGAACTCACAACAATCCAGACGACAAAAAAAGCGATTTTCCCTTATTAGGGAGCAGTTGCTTCCTCTTTGGTGAGCTTGATGAAGAACCGTTTCAACAATAAAAATACTATTATAAAGACCTTGAGTTCGTCGAGTTTGCAGGTTAGCAATTATACTTAATAAATTGTAACACTATTTGATACTTAGTAATTAAGCAGAATTCTTGAAGAGCATTGTTTTAGTACGAGTGTTTCAGTGGGATTAATTAAAATTCTCTGAAGTTATTCTTTTCAATTCTGATTTGAATCATTTTGACTTAAACCATTCATTGTGGTCTACTCAACATCACACTTTTTTTTGCAAGAAATGAATAAAACCTTACATGCAGTTATGCGGCGTACAGATTATAAAGAAGAGCCAGCATATGCAAAGAACTAACCCGGAATCTTCCAGGCATGCCCCGGATCGTCATCGAGAAGAATCTGGAAGACGAGTTCGCTCGCATTAATTTTAATTATGATGCTGGGGCAAATAGGGTTTGAATCTCAATGGGTGGATGGGAAGGGGCTGGCCCTTTAGCTTCTTGTCTTTTGCAACCCATAGGAATTTCATACAACTTGCTTGGTCACAACATCTTAGGTGAAAAACTCACGTCCGACTTTATTACAAACGCAACACGCAAACAGGTATTTGTATTGGAGGTACTCGAGCTAGGATTTTTTGTCGCGCCAAAGTCGAAATGACAAAATCTACATGTTATTTAATTACTAGATAACTCACTTGCCAAATTCTAAGCAAATCTAGGCATGTTTTATTTGCAGGAAGGAAACTTGTCAGCACGATCCAAACCCAAAACTATTCAAAAAAGAAGGCGTTGAAGAGATTATCCATGATGTCTACAAAAACGACAGACAATGCGCAAACAAAACTTGCGAAAAATGTGAGGGTTTAATTTTATCTAAAAACATGAGCCGGCATGGATATCAGTGTTATGTCATTTTTAGAACTGAAATGCAGTTTATTACTAACACGTCAAATTTACGCAGGGCATCGGAGACGTGCAAATCAATTCCTTTTGGTTTGCCAGAAACTTTTGAAAAACTTAAGATAGACTTAACGTCACACTTTAAACAGTTGAAGTCGAAATCTGGATACCAAGCTGTTGCAGTGGACTTAGCTGTGGAGCTTGCTGAGACTTGTAAGTGTGAAACTTCGTCTAGGTTAATTTTGAAGGCATAATAAATCTATGTAACAGTGACAATAGCAAAACGCAATGAACTGGTAAAAAATTGACCGGCAAAGGTGCATCCACCTTCTTTTCGGTCAAGTCTTCCGATATGCTATTGAGTTGTGTAGGAGAAAGCGATAAAGCGGTTGCCAATTTATTTGCATCAGCTTCCAAAAAAACCATCAATAATTTTTATTGATGAGGTTGGCATCATTTTGTACGAAGCGAAAAGACAAAGACGCGGAACATTCTCGCAATGTGAAGACCCAACTTTTAATTCACATGAATGGAGATTATGCTGGAATTATGGTTTTGCGAACAACAAACACACCTTGGATATTAGACGAGGCCTTCAGAAGCAGATTTTAAAAACAAATTTATATCCCACTTTTGGCAGCTAACACACGCATGTAATTGTTCAGGAAAAAATTTAGCAAAACGAGCATTTTTTGGAGGAAAATGATTTCAAGGTTTTGGCGGATCTGTGGATCTGAGTGAAGGCTAGGTTGGGACGAGTAGCAAAAAATGTCACCTTTCTTAGCTGGGTTATTAAAATTATGTTTTAGGTTTAGTGCAAGAGACATAAAAGGTATTGTACAAGCAGCTCTCTTGGACAGTATTAATTGTTTTGTAAAAGCCACGCACTTCAAAAAAGTTAAAAAACATTCAACGACCGTTATTCAATTTGAGCCGTGCGACCCTCTTTCGCCAGGGTCAATACAAATGTCAATGGCGGATATACCACAAGGCAGACAATGCGATGCTCCTTTGACTATGACTAATTTAAAATATTAGCAACTGTCGAAGTATTAATTCCTATTGATTTGATCACATTGACTCATATTCATCAGACAACATTTAAAGCAAAGCGTAACTGCAGAAGTCTTGACAAGACCTGTGTTAAAATGGCACAAATTTGATAAAGTGAATTACAAAACGTAATGAATCAAAATTAAATATTCTTACAGTGGAGTTGAAATGGCATACATTTGCGAAAGTGCATAAACACTTCTCTTAGCCATAGAAGGTTACGTAGCATCCGGAAATTATCCTACGGAAGATAATTCTAAATCCTAAGGTGGATAATTCTGCGACGCCCTCTGGAGGGCAAAGTGAAATGTAGAAGAATTATCCTCCGCGGAGGAAAATTTGTCCTCATTTCACCATAATTCTCTATTACTTGACACATCTATGGTTAAGATTGACGCCTTGAGACGCTTGAGTGTAAAATCCACCGATCTTCGATCTATTGGACCAAAAATTGCTCTAAATCGGTTCATTGTTTGCTCGATTAACCTTATTAGTTCTTTCCCATCATTAACGCATAAGTGTTTATCCTTGGGTGTGGCCAAGAGACCAAACAGAATATTTTTGCAGATTGATCGCCTTATTGTGTACTCGGATTCTGCCACCAAATCACTATACCTGAGCCCAACTCCCTCAAATTCTCAAAAATACTCCGTTTCGAAGCATACCCAGCGCAATAATTTGCCAATTATGAATCTGGAATATCCACAATCAGCCAAAAACAAACCCCGCCAAGTATGCAAGTGACTGGTCTAAATGTCTGATAACTGTTGTAGTTAGTTTGCATGCATAAAGAACAACTTCCCTGAGACTGGCACTACTCTTTCGAATTACTATGAGATCATCATTATCCCAAAGATTAAGTGAGTATTTCTTAATAATAATAACAAATCATCTAAAATACCCAAATAGTTGAACATCTGAGCTGAAATAACAGATGAATCGAAGTAAGCAAGCAACCCCATAGTTTGGATCCCCTCTTCTGCAATTCCTTGTTCATCTCGGCAAAGTTTGAGGTTGATTAGTCTAAAATTCCTAATGTCCAGATTTAAGTTGTAACTGAGAGCTTCTTCCTGTGAATTTACTTCATTTGTCTTTCCTGATATCCTCGGAAGTATCGCGATCACTGGCTTCAAACACATGGAATCCAAACACGTTAGAGGATGCATTAATTCAGCTTCCGTTTCCGCTCCTATGTCCATGCGTTTCATATC
Source organism: Orthonychiurus folsomi (assembly GCA_036851895.1). Taxonomy (NCBI): domain Eukaryota; kingdom Metazoa; phylum Arthropoda; class Collembola; order Poduromorpha; family Onychiuridae; genus Orthonychiurus; species Orthonychiurus folsomi. The sequence goes on along the minus strand of JAAXYW010002424.1, from coordinate 634 downwards.
ATTCATGGCACAGATCGGATCTGTGGACAATTAAATGTTACACGCTTAATTACGCGTACTATATAGTATCTGCATCATACGGATATTCGAAAGCCAAAAATGTTTATTGGGTAGCTGAAACAATTACAAACTAAAACACAACCACTGAGTTATTCAAAATAGGAGGAAGCAAGGTGGAACGTCTCAAAACGACAACTTCAACAGAGGCGCAGCTAAATTACATGGAAGCGTTGCTAAATTACATGGCAGCGCTGCTAAATTAAATGGAAGCGCTGTTAAATTATATGGAAGCGCTGCTAAATTAAATAGAAGCGCTGTTAGATTATATGGAAGCGCTGCTAAATTACAAGGAAGCGCTGTTAAATTATATGGAAGCACTGCCAGATTACATGGGCTACATTACATGGAAGCGCTGCAAAATTACACGGAGGCCCTGCTAATTACATGGAAGCGTTGCAAAATTACATGGAAGCGTTTCCAAATTACATGGAAGCGTGGTAAATTGCACGAAAGCGTTAAAAAATTACATGGAAGCGCTGCTAAATTATATGGGAGCGCTGTTATATTATATGGAAGCGCTGCCAAATTACATGGAAGCACTGCATGTAAACGACATAGAAGCGCACATGCAGCG
>JAAXYW010002423.1:0-15365 GCA_036851895.1 Orthonychiurus folsomi | reverse complement strand
ACCCTTCCCCACAATATTCCCAATCATTAAAACCTTTGATGGGTTCCTTACGAATCCTATATCCCCGCCTGAAATAATTGGGTGGATGAGTGGTGATGTCCTTCCTCCTGGGTTGATTGTTGAGTAGGATGGACGAGGCAGGAAATAATTGAAGTCCAGAACAGGCGAACGTAGTTTGCACTTGTTTTTATTGGGGCAAATATGAGACTACATTTTACAAAATCATTGATGCGTTAAGCGCAGACTAGTTACAACGAAAAGAAAACTGGGGACTGATCTAGAGAACTGAGAAGTCCATCTGTTTTATCTGTGGATGGCTATTGGATGGAGAAGTCGGTTGTCGGATTTTGTCGGCTCTTCGCTTCCTCCTCCGAAGGACTGATGGGCAGGTAGCTGCATAGGTTGCCGCGTGTGGTGATATGGGGAATGAATGGGACGGGGAGGAGGCAGAGCACATGCATGCATAACGTGATATTTTCACGTTACAGCATTACTGCATGTCAACAAATATCTCTGCTTCCTACTTAATGTCACTCCATCTGTATGTAACGCAGGCAATATATTCTTGCTTCTTATATAATGTGATCAGTGATCACATTTGTATGTAAACTCCACAATATATTCTTGCTTTAGGATATTAATCGATAGGTCTGCTTGGTGTCCTCGACAGACTGGTGCTTTTGTAATTCAACGGTGAGCTGAGCGGTCAATTTATTGCCTTCAAAGCAAAAGAGCCAGGATTTGAAGAGATAGTCAATAAAATTTCTTTTAACCAAATATTTTTTCAGATTGAGTATATTATATATTGCGAAGCTTGTTAGTCATATGAAACAAATGGTTTACTTTTTATAGATAACTAGCGAGATAATGGTAATTTTTTAGACTTTCGCAAGGCCTACAAGTTCCATACTCTTACGCCATAGTTCAGCCTCCTTCACCACGTCGTTGAAATATTTTTCAGGTGCTCCGTTCCAAACGGAATTCCAGCGATGCATGTTTCCAGATTCTTGTGCACATTTTTTAGAAAGTGCACAGAACATTATGGTTTCGGCTCCCTGAATGAAGCAAATAAGAAATCCAATCCAATAGATTAAACACTACAATCGTCATTAAGAGCCAACGAGCACTCATGCCCGAATATTGTATCGGATACAAGTTAAATGGCATCTTACTTTTTCAGGTGTTAGAGCCATTAAGCTGCCAATCATCATTAACAGTTTAGTACCAATCCCCCTGACCTCATTTCGACCAATGTCAGTTTTGACACTTCCAGGGCAAAGTGAGTATGTCGTCACACCTGTACCGGTCAACTCCTTCGCCAGTGCGCTTGCAAAATACATATTAGCCATTTTTGAATTTGCGTACGGGCCCAAATTTAGTGGTCCAAATACGACTCCTCTCTTCTCCAGCATCAGATCATTCATATCAAGTTCTGATAATTGAAAGCCCATTGATGATACCATAACAATTCTGTATAAATTAAGAGTTGAGTACATTCTGCATCAAATTTGTTTAAAAGTTAAATTGATACATTTTCAGTATTTAAATTGTATTACCGGCTGGGTGCAGCTTTCTTCACAAGGTCGAGAAGGAGCATTGTGAACAGGAAATGACCCAAATGATTCATCCCCATGTGCATCTCGAATCCGTCTTTTGTTTTTCCGGGTTTTCCGTCTCCATAATAAACTCCAGCATTGTTTACAAGGATATTGATGTGGTCGTACTTTTCACGGATTTGCTGAGCGCACTTTCGCACGGAGTCCAAATCACCGAGGTCCAAGCCGATTAGTTCCTAAAGCAATTTGTGATTTTCTATGAATTTTATTGAGTAAAACGTGACACGTTACGACGAGATTGGATTTAGTATTTACCACTTGAGAGTTAGAGGATTTTGTTTTAATTTCTTGAAGGACTTTCTCAGCTTTACTCAAATCTCTACATGCCATCACCACAATGGCTTTTCTTTTAGCCATTTCTAGAGCAGCCGCTTGTCCAATCCCTGAATTTGAACCCGTGATGACGACCACTTTCCCTTCAACGGACTCTTCATCCGCTCGATTGTATTTTGTCTTTTTCGCACGTTCGTATTCCATCGCCACTTTGAACATTTTGAAATGCTTGAATTGTCCGGTTCAATTCCTACAGTCAATGCTTCTCTTCATAAGTTCTGATTTCTACTGAAAACGAGATAAGTATAGCACATTCATTTTTTCGCATACTTAATTAAATACTCGTGACATTTATGCAATGCAATGAATTGCAAATATTTCGCGTGTTTTTACGGGTTTTGCACGAGTGTAAAATTCACTATCACAAGACTACGGGCTCATGCATACTCTGTGCACAATGATAAAGGAATTTTTTTGTGTTGTTTGGCTAATTGCACCTGTTAAAACTATTGAAGTGGAAGTGTCCTATAGTCGCCGCATCACGCGTTGGATTGTGTTCTGACTATGCATTTTCTATTGTCACGTCACATGATGTATAACATGCTATCATATTATTCTATCATATGACCAAATGCATCGTCAAATCAAAGTGATCCTAAAGAATCTTCTAACTAATTGTGATAGTTGAATGGGATAGATTTTCCTCAATCCATTTTGATACTAATCTGGCGAGTAGTCCTCTCTCCTCTTTAATTCCGTGCTGATGTGCGTAGTATAGTTGTCGTAGTAGCATCATGAATTTTTCTTGCTGTTTTCTTGACTTTATCCACACTGCGAATGATTCATATTCCTGGAACCAACCTTTGTTGCAATCGCAAATGTGTATCTTTTTGAATTCAACAAAGAGTTTTACACTGCACTTACTAGCCCATCTTCAATTTATTTGTATACAATTTGAACCACATTCAAAAAACCATCAACATGCCACTTAAAAGTTTTTTTTAGTATTCTTAATCCTTACCTCCATTAGAATACTGAAGACTCTCACGTCAAAATGTTGATACACTTTGTTGCGGAGTACTATGCCTAATGCCTTCGTATGTCTTTACTACGCCATGTCATAAATCAAGGTTAGGTAGATCGGCATAATTACTAGTACTTTATCTCCCTTTATTTATGATGTCAATAGGCAATTTGTTAGAATTATGTGTAAAATATGCTTCCGCTATCTGTCATTTCTACGAATTGCAGTGAATTTATCGTTACAAGTTGCCCGGGATCCTTGCAACTTAACTGGTCTAAAGTTTACAACAAAGTAAATTAACCCTTCGCAAGGCTGAGGAGTTCCATACTTTCAAGTTTCAGTTATGAAATTCTATTTCCATATGACTTAGCATGTGAATGACCGAAGTATTTAAAAATAAAGTGGCTACCGACCAATAAAAGCAGCTAACTTCACTAAATAATTTTGCCTGCATCACTGCAGCAAAGACCAAAAGCCAACGACACTGGGAAATATGTATGCTTTATTACAATAAAGGCAAGTACAAATATATAAAAAGTTTCCACATTATAAGGATCACTTGTTGTTGTTGTTGTGTATTAGTTTAACGTCTGATTCCCTGTAACAATACGGACTCAATCTCAATATTCTTCTCCGCCAGCACATTCTCAAACGGTGTATCCCAAATGCAAAACGAAAGTATTTTCTCATATCCCTCGAACAGAAAATAAGCACTGAACTCTACCCCTTTCAAATAAAGTGGATACCAAATCTCGTCATCAGGCCACATTTCCTTGTGTGGTACATTTAATTTGTCAAACCACTTTGGACTCATCTCATCACTTTCCGTAGGAACCCCTTCAAATTTGGTCGTCCGAAAGACGTGGACTTCGAAAAGGATCGGATCATTTAGGAACTCGAACAGTATCACAGCGAATTGGGTCAGGTCAGCTGGCTCGACTCGGAGGGAGCACTCCTCTTCGATTTCTCTGCAGACAAATTTAATTAGATAACCATAAGTAACTGTATATAAGATAACTCATATATTGGTTTATAGTTGATTATGGTTTATATTCAAATGCACTGATTTTTATTCATCTGTTGTAAATAATTACCTTATAGCCGCCTTCAGAACGCATTCTCCTTCCATGACCTTTCCCCCGAATCCATTCCAAAGGCCTTGACCCAGTCCTCTTTTTTTCCGGCCTAGTAAAATCTGGCCATCCGCCTCGATGAAGGCAAGAGTGAAAATCCGCCGCTTCTTTGTCTCGTGTCCTGGTGGAATTCGGAATTTTGACTCCATTTTTGGAGGAATTGTTTGTTGCTGGGCTTTAACAAATTTAACACATTTCCTTTCAACCTGCAGGGCACACAACAAATTTTTCCCGCGGAATTTTGGCGCGGTAGAAATGTAGCAAAAATGTTGCAGTTTACAGATTCCATGCAATTTGCCCCCAGCTTACGAATTGGGGTTAGGATTATGATCAAGGTTGGCCAGTCATTCAGTGACAGAATGCAAAAATAATTATTTTTATTTTTAATGAACTTTGTCCACACCGCACCATGCCTAACGCCAACACTATACCATATTTTATGCGGAGAAGTCAACACAACAACACGAGCAATTAAAAATATCACAATCTGGTGTGTTTCACGGTGTTAAAGGTCATATAATCAAATGAATTTGGCAACATCACAATACTTTTATTTTACCTCAAAAATTAGTTGTTACATTTCAAAATCAGCAGTTGTCCGAACTCTCCTGCAAATGCTTTGAGAATGTAACTGACTGCTTTGTTCCGGAATTGCACTTTTGTAACCCATCCACTCGCACTCATAACCCTAAAATGCATTTGAGCCATGAGAGGCGCTTTCTCTAAAAAATTGACAATTCCACTATTAGTAATTCAATAAATTCAATTTCAATGAATACGCACTGCATATATATCAATTACACGATTACGCATCCAAATGTTAAATATTGTCAGATTGTAATTTGAAAATGGAGTAGAATTACAAAGTACAACAAATTGTACAAATTACTAGTGCAATTTAATTACTTAATGACAAATGGCAAAACACACTAAGAGTCTTTGGTATGATGATGACACGGTTAGTGCGAATTTAGAAATTTACATCAGTATCAGTTTGGTAATCCGTAATCGTAATCCAGATCTGCATTGCATCCTGCACTCTAGCGGTGAGAAGCGAAGAACCCGTATTTTGGCGCATGATGCAAAAATATTCCACTTTACTCGCACTGCCACAGAGGCACGTACGTAAGCCAGTTGGTACATAGGAGATATATTGTCCACTGTAATCCTCATCCAAATCAGTTGTCAACTTAATTAAATTATTCATCATTTTCAGGAGCTGAGGACCTCCCTCAACAGAATCCATGTAACAAGTAAGAAGTCACAGCGGTATTCAATTTCGTTTATTATTAGGTGTTAGATTATGGTACGTAGTTTTATTACAAGGCCATCATGAAAATGTCAAGTAGGTAGATAACAAGATTAGTGATGTTTGACAGTGGGGAGGGTGGGGTTGTGTACATGTTCGTACAACAATTTAATTCGCAAGGCCATAATTGACAATCTTGAGCAATTGACAATTTGGTTCCTTACCCTGCAATGCTAATTGCCTTTAATTAAGTGTTTTATTTATGAGTCATTGCATTGATTGCATTGGATGTCGTGCCGCAGTATATGACATGGCGTGACTATTGCATGCATGTAAACCCATTCTACACGTGCATATGAGCAAAGGTCACAATCTTCTTTATGAGATACAAAACCACAAAGGAAACTCCGTGGTTTGTAAACTGAATTGAATGGATAATTCGAACCGTTTCATTGCACATTGACGTTAGGAAGGTACGTAGTTTTATTTGTCACATGGATTTAAATTTCCTTTCATTCAGTTTTCTAAGTGCAGCTAGAGCTAACTTTTTTTGACGTTACGTTTGACGTTTACACAACCAAACTAACGATATTGGGCAAAGTCGACAAAGCGTACTGCCACTGTCAACGTGTTTCTCTATACCATAGTGCATGTTGTAATTGTGCTAGTGACGTCGTTATAATTGAATGCAGAATGTAGAGCAGTACATTTTGCGCATTGCGTTTTAATATAAATTGATTTGATTCCTTCGGGAGTCCGTAAATGATGAATGGGGCTCCTATTCCCCCGCCAATGCCCCTTCCAGTTTGGGCGATTGGTAAGATTCTTTGTTAATTTGCTTTTGTTTTAGTTTCTTTGAAATTTTAAATTCTGTTGTTGTTGACGTGTTTTGTTTTAATGGCTGGATTGGAAGTTTTGCGCTTTGCTCATTGGTGTCATATTTCCTAATCTTTGTATAATCTGATCAATTGATCATGAGAGAACCTCAGACTTTGTTGGTTCATTAATTATGAATCGCCTGCTACACTACAAAATAAAATAAGGCAGGGAATTGACCGTTGTTGGTTGTTTATGTTCAGCTAAATTACAATTAATTCTCTTTTCTTAAACTTGCAGAGCCCAGACCGCCGTTCCCCTCTCTTCCCTCAGATCAAATTTATCCAAGGACCTTATCTCGCTTTGCTTCCAAAGTATTTGGACAAATTGAAAAGTGCGGACGCTTTCTACCGACATTTGGTAAGCTAATACATTACTTGTAATAAATGAAGTGATGGTGGTATATGCGCTACACATAAATTAATTTGGGTTATTAGTCTGGAATAGAACCAGTCTTAGGCTAGAATAGAATGATACTTATTTCTGACATTTGTATTATAATTTTTTAGGTGCCATGAGCAGTGAGAAGGAGGCTGCAGAAATGAAGGGTTGGCTCCACAAATGGACGAACTATCTGAAGGGCTACCAGAAGCGTTGGTTTGTCCTTTCAAATGGAGTACTTTCCTACTACCGAAATCAAGCCGAAGTGACCCACACTTGTCGTGGTTCCATAAGTCTTCTCGGTGCATTCATTCATATTGAAGATTCCTGGAATTTGGTTGTATCAAACGGAGCCACATTGACTTTCCATCTCCGTGCCTCTTCTGAGGTTGACAGACAACGATGGGTGACTGCATTAGAGTTGGCAAAAGCAAAAGCCATCCGACGAATGGAATCCGAGGATCAGGACGAATTGGATCAAGTATCAGCCCCTGCCCCTGAACACCATGAAGTGGAAAATGTGATTCGAATGCTGTCAGGGAAATTAGAAGACATGCAGACTTGCTGCGAGCTCATTAATAAACATGGAAGTGCCCTCCAAAAAGCATTGGGAGAATTGGAGTCCTTGGATTTGGGCCATGGTCCAAATGAAAATCCACTCACCGTCTCCCGTGTAAAACAGGTGAATGAGCGTGCAACTTTATTCCGAATCACTTCAACGGCCATGATCAACGCTTGCAGCGAATACGTCAAAACGGCCCAATTGCAGGGCCGCAAATGGCAAAAAGCAATTCAGTACGAAAAGGAACAAAGGGAAAGACTGGAGCGGGTTGTCGAGGAATTAGCAAAACAGCACACAAGACTTGAAGAGGCTGCTGCCATTGCTGGGGTCAGTAGTGGCCATTCATCTCAACCGCAGTCCCATGCAGCAACTTCGGATGATGACGACGAAACGGATTTCTACGATGCAATCGAAAATGATTTGACAGGGGAATTTATGGTTGATGTTCCCATGCGCCGAACATCCCTTGTTGAAAGGGATCGGGAGGAGGGACGGAAATCAACCAATTCCAGTGGAAGCGGAAGTGACAATGACAATGAAGATGAAAATGTGAATCATGAGGGAGCGAATCAAACCGTCCGCTGTATTAGGTCCAAGTCCAAGCCTTCGGCGTCCCAAGAGGTTTTGAGTAAAGATGATGGTCGGATTGAAGAAGTCGGGGCCTCTGGGCTCCCGCGAAGGGTTCGTCGGAAACGAGTTGCGGACAAACCGAATTATCCATTGAATTTATGGAGTATAATGAAAAATTGTATTGGGAAGGAACTGACTAAGGTAGGTTTTTTAAAAATATTATTAATGTGTATGATTCAATTCAAATTAAGATCCTTTTTTACTTGATTCCAGATTCCGATGCCTGTAAATTTTAGCGAGCCTTTGTCTATGCTTCAGAGATTAACTGAGGATTTCGAGTACAGTGAAATCCTGGATGCGGCAGCCAAATGCACGGATCCCTGTGAACAACTTAGCTACGTGGCGGCCTTCACAGGAAGCTCTTATGCGACGACAGCGGTTCGAACCGGGAAACCGTTCAATCCACTCCTCGGAGAAACCTTTGAATGTGATCGAATGGATGACTTGGGTTGGCGCTGCTTGAATGAGCAAGTCAGCCACCATCCTCCAATGGCAGCTCAATACTGTGAAGGAAAGAATTGGCAGTGTTGGCAAGAATTTACAATGAGCTCCAAATTCCGTGGAAAATATTTACAAGTCATCCCACTCGGCATTGCCCACCTGGTCTTCACCAATGGGACGGGGAAGAATCACTACACTTGGAGGAAAGTGACGACAACGGTCCACAATATAATTGTGGGGAAACTTTGGGTGGATCAACATGGGGAAATGGACATCGTCAATCATCATACAGGGGATAAATGTCACTTGAAATATGTTCCTTACTCCTATTTCAATCGTGATGTTCAGCGGAAGGTCACAGGGTGCATTATGGATAAATCTGAAAGGATCCGCTACGTACTTAATGGGACTTGGGACAATCGGATCGAGGCCTGTGAAGTCCTCAAGCAAAAGGATCCAGAGAAAGGATCAAGTGGGAAACCCATTCTGGAGTTGGGACCATCCAAATTGTTGTGGGTTCGAAGGATGCCACCTGTGGAGTCGGAACGCTACTATAATTTTACGGAATTGGCCTGTCAGTTGAATGAAAAGGAGGACGGTGTGGCTCCGACGGACAGTCGTCTTCGTCCAGACCAGCGTCTCATGGAAGAAGGATTTTGGGATGAAGCAAATTCTGAGAAAGTGAGAATTGAGGAAAAACAACGAGCCGTCCGAAGGGAAAAGGAAGCGGAAGCTGAAAAGGCTGCGGCAAATGATCGGCCGATTCCACCGTATTCTCCGAATTGGTTCACACAAGAAAAGGATCCATTTACTGGGAATGTCATTCATGTCTTCAATGGGGACTATTGGAAATGTAAAGAGAAACAGGATTGGTCCCGGTGTCCAAACATCTTCTAAGGTTGCAATTATTGGGGAAGGAGGATTTAAACTGTGGATAAATAATGTGAGCACTGAAATACACACACTGTTTGCATTTATTTGCTTCAATTCTTTTTGTTCATCTTAATATTAGGGTTTTACTATTACTTACTACTTGGTCAAATGATACGATGATGGTTAAATTTACTATTACGATTTACGAAAGTATGGCTGAGCTGAGGCGCATCGTTCAAGAGTGGCTTTAAAATTTGAATTATTTGATGCAAATAATACTTATATATGGGATAGTTTAGTTTGTTTTGCATGCGCAAGGGCTTATTGAAATATTGCGCAAGTAAAGTTGGAGATCAATCCCCCCTGGTTTCGTCTAATGTGTGATGGATGTGGAATTTGTAGAGTAGGCAATTAAATTGAAAGACTATCATTTTAGTACAATCCGAGAACTATAATTAATAAAAGCATTACACGGAATTTATTGTTTAGCGCAGTTATTTGGAAAATTCAATACAATTTCAATAAAATTCACGAAGTGGGACGATTTTATTAGTCAGTAGTTAAAGTAGCATGGCAATAGTAAAAGCACCACAGACAACAAACGAAATGCAAATTGCAATATGCATGTTTGAAATCAAATTTACAGTAACTGTTATCGTTAGCAATAACTGAATTTGTCAATTTTGATGGTTTCCTTGAACACAATTTTATGTCAGTGCAGTGGCGTAATGGCATTCTTTTTTGAGTGCTTTAAATTCCGTCTCAGGTTTAGTGCATACCATTTGAGTATTTGCCGTGTTCTGCGAGGCGCGTGCGGTAATTCCCAGGCTTGCGCAGTTAATTTCCACTTAATTTTATGACTTACTTGTAACGCCATAATTCATTCATTCTTTGATTGTATGCTTTTACTTCAACTCTGCAGAAATTTGTATGCTAGAATTTACTGGAAGCAGATGTCTAGTTAGACAAGTAGTTAGACAAAGAATTATCCTACGAAAGTAGTGTCCTAGTCCTAGTGTGATTGACGCGCTTTCTTGTGAAATTAGACGAGTAATTAGTTTCAATGAATGGAAATTGACGTAGTAGGAGATTCGAATGTGATTAGACTTAAATTTTACACTTTTAGCCCTTTGATTTACCGGTAGGACTGACGGTTAGTTCAGGCACGCGGGTCAAGTAAGTTGCGTAAGTACAAAAATCCTTTAATTCTTTCTGCATGCTGGAGTTGAGTTGACGCAACGCAAAAACTCTCAAGTTTGCTTTGCCCTTGTCGGGCAATATAAATACCACCTGAAAATAACACTACATTTTTGATAATTGAGTGTTCTCAGCCATTCGGGGTGGAACTACAACACACATTACAACTTTAAGAGTTGTTTTTCAACTGATAAGCCATTTTTCAGGGGTTGAACTGGAGGTGTGTCGCATGATCCAAAAGTTACACAAGAAATTTAATCATGCATTGACACTGGAAAAAAGCGCATCACGACTTTAGCCTCGAAGGAAAATAATACGCACTTTTCATTTGGTTATTTTCCTATACTAAACTGATAGAATTTTACAAAATAACCTAAACTCTAGTAACGAATTTTAGAATTTAGCAAAATGTGTACGCCATCAGAAAAACTCGTTACACATTTGAAGAATTCGGCTGCGGAAAAGTTCACAGATTCTGAGTTTGCAAAATATATGGATATGAGGGATCCTCTGCGTGAATTGAGAAATGAATTTGTCATTCCAAAAATCAAAGACGTCGTTCCAAGTAATTGCAAAAGTAAGACAATTGTGGACTCATAAGCTTCATCCGTCTCAAATATTTCAAATTTTAAATTGAACTTTTTTTTATTTCAGATTTTCAAAATGGAGATGACGACTGTATTTATTTTTGTGGGAACTCCCTTGGCGTGATGCCGAAAAAATCCAAAACACTCATTGAACAAGAGGTCAAAACATGGAGCGAGAGGTGACGTAGCCAATGTTAAACTTTATAAACTTATGCATAATCATAATTTGTAATTTTACGATAACATTTCTATTTATTAGTGGCGTCAAATGCTGGTTTGCCAAAAAGGAAGGCGGAATCCCTTGGGTTGAAATGGAGGAGTCAGTTGTAGACGGATTGGCATCCATCGTGGGTGCAAAACCGGTCGAAGTCACAGCCTCCACTTCCTTAACTGTTAATTTGCACACATTATTAACAGCATTTTACAAACCGAAGGAAGGACGAAGTAAAATCCTTCTGGAAGCCAATGCGTTTCCATCAGATCATTTTGCGATTGAAAGCCACATCCGGTGGCACGGTTTCGACACACACACAAGTATGATTTGCATGCTACCAAGGGACAGCGAATATAATTTGAGGACTGAAGACATTTGCGAATATATTGAGAAAAATGGAAGTGAAATTGCACTTGTCCTTTTCCCTGGAGTCCAGTACTACACTGGACAATTATTTGACATTGAGAAAATTACTGTGGCTGGGAAAGCACAGGTAAAAACCATTTTTATTGATAATTCATCGGGTTATGTGTTAAGTACAGCTTATGCTTAATTAATTTTGAATTATGCAGGGCTGTACAGTTGGGTGGGATTTAGCCCATGCGGTTGGAAATGTCCCATTAAAACTTCATGATTGGGGTGTGGATTTTGCTGTATGGTGTACTTACAAATATTTAAATTCTGGTCCTGGTGGAATCGGTGGTTTATTTGTTTCTGACAAAATCAAGAACCTGGAGAGAGACATTAACTTCAATTATGTTAATCGACTCTCCGGTTGGTGGGCTGGGGATGCAGGCCATAGGTTCGAAATGAAGAACGGTAATGCTGTAGTAATTAACAAAATCATGTGTCATATGTAAACCCATTAATTAACTTTTAATTAATTGCTTTTACAGAGTTCAAGCCCCGTCCAGGTGCAGCAGGTTTCAAGCAATCCACGACAAGTGTTCTACTTATCGCGTCATTGCTGGGCTCCCTTGAAGTGTTTTCCAAAACAGACATGACAGCCATTCGAGCAAAATCCTTGCTGCTGACTGGGTATTTGGAGCGATTACTCACTTCAGATCCACTTTGCAAAAAATTCATTAGCATCATCACCCCTGAGGATCCTGCCCAACGTGGAGCTCAATTATCTCTCATATTGCCCCCTGAATATTTACATCTTGTCGTGGATGGGTTGGAAAACGGCGGAGTTGTATTTGATGAACGGAGACCGAATTGCATTCGCATAGCTCCAGCACCTTTGTACTGCAAATTCAAGGACGTTTTGGAATTCTACCGGATTCTCAAGAATATTTTGGAGGGTTTACCAGCCAATTAATAAAATTCTCCTCGTTTTTATTCATACTCTGTTCTGTGTATCAACAATGTAATTGTACAAACCACTTGATTAGAAGTAAAATTGTGACTTGATGTCAACAACCGGCACTCATTTAAAGTTAACTAGAAATTAATTAAATTCAATACTAGAAGAGGTACCATGCGTTTCATTGACTGACGGCTGCTTCTGGCTGAGTTAAGTTTATAACAGAATTTGCGGGTATATTAGTAAGCAATATCATAACATTTATTTTGTGTGTATGTAAACTTAATGGCGGTACGAGTGAATTGGAGTCATGCTGTCTCTGTCCCTCATAGCCTGACTATGTTGATCACTTTGATCATAATATTGCTTCCTTTCACTGTTCCGATCATCTGTTCGAGCAGAGTACACTGTTGAAAGGTCATCTGCTTTCCCACGCTCTGTTCGTCCCATTCCAGGAATGGCTATACGTTTCTGCCAATGATGTGTCCAGTACAGCTCACCTGGTTGGAGTCCATTTTGTCTTTGTGTTTCTCGGGACTCCCGGCAAAGGTGAACACAGAAGAGGAGACTAACAATTAATGCTATGAATCCAACAATAAGAAAGGCGATTCCGCAATACCTGTTTAAAAATAGAAATTGGAGTTAGATTTATTCACAAGTTTATTACTCTAGTGGTAGATTTTGTGCCAGTTTGTCCGAAAAAAGTATATTTGCGGGCATTATTAGGCAAAAGGGGTGGAATGTTTCATGATTATAAAATGCATAAAGTTTTAACGCGTTTCGGCCCATTTGCAATGCCTCCACCATTTTATGCTCAAATTGCAATTTTTTGAATAGCCAATTTCATATCACAATGCAATGCCTGAAGTTTAACTCATTTAACATGGTAAATGTGCATGTGACAAAATCAAAGGAAGACTTATTTATTCTAATCCTGACCTTTAATAACATCCTACGCAACCCACTGATCAAGGTGGCATTATTTGTCAAATCCTTCAGATTAGTCGGCATGTCCTCATGGATCACTTAACCAAATGAAATGATACGACGAGATTTGTGTTCAGATGGCCATAAGCCATGCCATTGTATTGGATTGCAATCGCAATCCGCAATTGCAATATGCATACAAGAGTCAAGTGGGTGTGCCTTAACCTTTTTGGCTTCTTGTCCTTGTCTAGTTTACGATGTGACTCAAGATTATTGGCTGACAAATTTAAATTTGCACAGGAGGGTGTAAACCGCAAAGCATTGCTCCACGGAGACGATACGTCATTGCTTTTCCGCAAATGTTCATGACCATTTACAGTGAGTTTCATACTCGCAAGGCACAGGCGTAGAAAGAAACAGAAAACACGCAAGGTGGATTTCCTTGCCTCACAATATGGCGAAATTCCACACATTATTGAAGAATTTGCAATATCTGAATTTTTGCACGTGGTCTGAGCTGAAGACTTAAACTTTTTGTTAATTATTGAAATTAGAGAAAAATCTTGAATCAACTTTTGACAGTTACTTAATCTAGCTTTAATTTCATTACAATTTTGCTGCATCTTGTAATTACGATGAACTTTGTACAAATCGCAAAATAGAATTTACTTACCAAACGAACGGCGGATCAAACAACTGAAGAACAATGGAAAATCCTAAAGTGACCAGGATCAACCCCAAATTGACGAGGACGAGTAGACAGCAAATACCCTTCGTATTTGGACAAAACGGGTTCGGGGCTGACATTGTATCTACGACGACTCCGCCTTTTCTTGACGTCTTTGTCTTCACTGAAGACATTTCCGAGGGGGCTCTGCTTTTTGATGAATATTGACTGAAATCCAAAAATATTAAAAATTAAAATCGGACATTTTTTATTTTCAAACATTCTAGTTTCTGAAAATGGAACTGGGTATGCACGTACCTATACGCAGAACCAGGCGGTCGCCCCCCACCACCACTTTTTGGAAAGGCACTGTCCATGACGTAAATCTCGGATCCATCCTTCTCATCATGGAATTTTTCAGGGATCCTTGACATTTTGACGCTGTGCCCTATTTCCCCGTTCCGTTGACTATTGTAATGTAAATATTTTCGCGACGGTCGTCCATAACCAGAGGAGGCAGAGGCACTACTGGCACTTGCAGTTTCTATGATGTCTTCGTCATTGGCGAGGACGAGGCGACGAGGACTGCGTGGGACGCTGGAGGATAATACTGCTGCGCCTGCGCCCACACCACCACTACTGGGACTATTACTATTGCTGC
Source organism: Orthonychiurus folsomi (assembly GCA_036851895.1). Taxonomy (NCBI): domain Eukaryota; kingdom Metazoa; phylum Arthropoda; class Collembola; order Poduromorpha; family Onychiuridae; genus Orthonychiurus; species Orthonychiurus folsomi. The sequence goes on along the minus strand of JAAXYW010002423.1, from coordinate 748 downwards.
CAACTCCATTTCTCAACCGCTCATCATCTCGTCGTCCATTAAATTGGACATTGTTATTGTTGTGTCTGTGTGTGTGATTCCTGCTCCCGATGTCCTGATCCTCCCAATCATCTGGGGTACGAGGTCGACCATGCCCAATTTCATATCGAGCAATATTTTCTCGATCGTCGTCTCTTCGTCGGGTCGGTCGACGTGGTGGGGAATATCGATACTCACTTTGGTCACTTTCATTAATGTAGTGGACTTGATTGGATGAGGTCATGGTTTACTAATTAATTAATTTTCTTAATGGGCTTCCAATAAATAATTTACTAAAATATCTTCCCACGCACGCGCACCACACACGGCACTACTGCACACCTTGTTGGCTGGGACGGACGCACCTTGTGTTATATCATATTTGAGAATAATTCGCATATACTTTCTAACTTTCACTTTTTCCAACCCCTACAACATAAGACAACAAACTTGGGAAGAAGGTTGCCATTTTAGCCTTTGGCCGTTAAAAGGCATAGCGAGTGGAGTCGAGCAGACGAAGATGGGATTATGTCCTTGCGGCGATTGAGGAATTCCAATAATACACCACAAAAGGAATGAAAATTTGCACACAGCGATATGAGTACGCACGCACGTGCAAAATATTTTACGACCAAAGTTTAACAATTAATTGTCAGTTTGCTTTCAAATATTTAAAACCGAATAAGAAGATCAGTACTGTGTATAAATTTCGCACTTTAGTATACTGCTA
>JAAXYW010002422.1:0-15369 GCA_036851895.1 Orthonychiurus folsomi | reverse complement strand
GATTAGCACTCAGTTTCAGATATTATAATTATTACTTTTGGGCATGACAAAACGCGTGCCTCCCCACTCTCTTCACATATGGCACGCTCTGAAACACACCGCACCGTACACGATTACAATTAAGTGTTCCTCATATGTAAATCACACCTTATTTGTTGCACAGTAGGACAGTAAACGCCGCTGGAGGCACCACAAAGCTTTTGTCGCTTCTCTTTGTATAGTGCAGTGCAATGCGGCATACGTCGACCCGACCCGGCGCAATTAATCCATCTGCAACTTTTTTAGTCGTACTTGTATTCCTAGGTTCATTGACTTATTTAATGACATTCCAATTGTGTATGTATTAAGCACATAGTTTTAATTGCATTTCACGTGCATAGTTTGTAAATTAGACCGGCTTGATTCGCCTCGTTCGAAAATAACTCAATATGTTTACTTAAGATGACAGAAGATTCACTTTGCAGCAAACAAATTAACCAGAGAAAAATAGTACGATTTTCCACCATCTAATTTGCTAACTGTACACACAGCCGACTTCAAATTTTAAGAATCTGCACCTCCACACACATCAAATTATACCTAGCGGGTGACATAGAGGAATGTCATAGATATCTGCAAAGGCTGGGAAGTCCATTACAAAGGCAAGACTCCTGGAGGGGATCTCCAAGTCAGATTAATTTCTTGATCAGTTCTCAAGATTCAATTTGGTATTTTAATACATGCACGTGTGTGTGTGTGCCTTCGCCTTGACTGACCATTACAATCCCTCAAGTATTCTAATCACCCATCCATCCATTCCCCTTGCCCTAGGAGAACAGAACACCTGAGTTTGAATCGTAAGGTGCATTTATTATCAACCTGAAGAATCTCGGATGACAGCCCACCTCTGTTTCTCTTAATTGCATTTTAATCTCCACCCTAAGTTTGGAATGTTCCAATAGTCCGTTCCTTCATTCTCAGCCTTATGCTTTATCCAGTTCACCGCACACTTCATTAGATCGGAATGCGCCTTCGTTTGCCCTCCATCTAATCAATCAATCCAACGGAATAATCATGACCAACCCACAGCCCCAATCCAAATGCCCTGGTGTACTGTTGTACGTGTGGTAATCCATTCCCGGTTCATCTGAACGGGTAATTTGTCAATGGGTGACTCAAATCGAGATCCGTCGTGTCTAAATTTATCCGAGTTACAGTTGTTGTTGCTCACGAGGGAAATTGCTGGCCATTTACCTGGAAAACTCATAGGATATTTTGTATTCTTTTGAAAATATTAAAAAGGCGTCATCAGTATGCAGCAGCTGCAGCAGCGGCGATGCGTTGGTGAGGAGTGAGCCAGTAAATTGTATGTATGTAAATATTTGGGCAAGTTGTCTCGTCTCCCACGTCAGAATCCTATCTGCACAAATGTAATCATGAGATGTGATGTGAAGTCCAGGCTCGAGCTGCTGCACTGCCCTTCTTGAGTTTGAAAACTTTGATGGATATTTCAAGTCTGACTTTGTGATGGCTGACAAAGATTGATGTGTTGGGAAGTTTTTGTTCAACGAATCTTATCTGCAAAGCCCCGCCCACTACTACGCGGACTTTTTTGGATTTCGGAACCTCTTTAATTCTCCTCGTTAAAATCATGCGGGTTTGGAGTGGGGAGGAAATTTGAAGGAACATATCAATTAAGTATCGAGTTAACTTTTTTCCGGGTTTCTGTTAATGGTAATGCACTTTTCTGCTGAAGTATATGGTAGATTAGATGATTTTGTGGCAGCAGCGACAATGCCATTTGAATGCACATTTTTATGGAATCAGTCTGGAATCAGAAATACCCTTCAAACTGAATTTTTGTTTTCATGTAGGATGCCGATCATATTTAAATTACATTAGTATATTAAATTTAATACGATCAGTTTCCGTACCCAATGCTTATGCATTCATGTATGATTAAAACGACAAGTAGCAAGAAAACCTCTCGGACATACGACACAGATTTTTAAATGAACACGGCCATTGTAACATGTATTGTTATGGTTAACACTGTGTGAAACCCAAATTTTCAAAGTTCTCGAGTTGTATTTGTTNATGTATTGTTATGGTTAACACTGTGTGAAACCCAAATTTTCAAAGTTCTCGAGTTGTATTTGTTACGCCAAAGACTTGCCCCCCGAACCGGGTGTGCTCTGTTTGTTTTTTTAGTGAAGAAGCTGGGAGACTTCAACATTCAAGTCAATTCATCCCCCAAATTCCAGTCGTCGCAGCCTCCCTTTAACATTAACAAATCCACATCTGGAAAATTTGACCAACAATGGAATTGATTCCCTTCAAATCAATGACTCCTTTCATATTTTTAAGAAATCCGCCGTCCAGTATTAAAATTTTAAGCGCAAATTAATTCAAGCCAATAACAGATGCGACAGATATCTCTCTTTTCAGCAAAGCAGAACAAAAATCTACACTCGATTGTTCAATTTGCGGTTGGACATGGACCTCGCCCTGTAGTATTTGATAGGAGGATTTGCCGTAACTTTCCTGTCAATTGGTTCCGGTGGAACAGTTTAGACCATCGACTGGATCCAAATCCCACTCCAGCCATACGCACGTACGAATTGCTCCCATCAAAACTTATTTCCCCGCCCCTTCCCCCCTGCGAACGTTTCCAACAATTGTCATTGTGAGGGCGAACAATGGGATGTGGTGGGATTAGCTTCCTGCATTACATTTGCGTTGACTTTTCCAACCCATCTGTCTAACTCGGGGCCTGTCCATCATCCCCTATTCTTCCTAACGGGAAACACTCACACTCCCAAAACTTCACTTCCAACAGATACAGAAATGAAGGGGTTGAAAAAAAGGAGGCATGGCATGTTCTATCTTGATACAGTAGGAGAACACCACTCGGGAAACACTCACACTCCCAAAACTTCACTTCCAACAGATACAGAAATGAAGGGGTTGAAAAAAAGGAGGCATGGCATGTTCTATCTTGATACAGTGGGAGAACACCACATATTGAAGGATTTGGATTTGGAAGCCACATACGGACGGCCCTCTCTAAAACATGTTCACTTTTAATCCCCATTGTTCCCTCCTTTTGGTTGAAAGGGTTAGAAAATGGGCAGCGGAAAACCAACACAATTCATTTGCGTTAGCGTGATTCGGCCCTCTCTAAAACATGTTCACTTTTAATCCCCATTGTTCCCTCCTTTTGGTTGAAAGGGTTAGAAAATGGGCAGCGGAAAACCAACACAATTCATTTGTGTTGGCGTGATGACATTGACGACCAAATGGGATGGTAGAAGGCGGGTTGACTCTCGACTCCGAATTTCAGCTCGAGTAGATCCATTCACCGATTTCAGCAAATAATTATGATTTGCTGGATGGACGGCGGCTGAAGTGGAGGGAGGCGGACTTAATTAATATTTGTTTTATCAAAGGGTGTTTTTAATCAATTTTAATCTCAACACCTTTAAAAGACCAACTCAATAAATGCCATTGTTTAGCACTAGAAGAATTGGATTCCCTGAGTTTTTTAAACGGTAAAAGTTTACAAGTACTATTCTCCTCTGAAACAATAAAACAGATTTTAAACATTCTAAAATTGTTTGAATTTCTACAACAAGCCGCCCTGGCCTGTAGTATTTGAGACTACGGGCCCAATTAATTTGTAAACCGTAATTCTATTTTATTTCCTCCGTAAAAAGTGGTTAGATTTGAATCCAGTCATAATCTCCGGGCAGATGTTCTTAGGATAATCCCGGATAATAATATTCCATTCAGATGCATACATATATACTAATAAAGAATGCATGGAGCGGGTGGGTTGGTGGTGCACAATAGGATTTTGATTTGCCTTTGTCAACCGACGAAGACGGAGTTGACGTTGACGTCTGTTGTTCCCACGCACGGAGCGGGCGGTGCCTTTCATTGTCTTTCACAATTCCATTTCTGCCCTTGTCTTGGAGTGGAGGGACGAGGGAAGGACTTTAATTTTGTTGTTCACTGTCACTCATGACTTGTAAAGTCAACCATAACAAATATTTCCAGAGGACTTGCTGTCTCCACTTATGGCTTCTGTGTTCTGTCCCACCTTTTTGATGCTGGAAGGCATAAACCACACCAACACACCACGACTACAAGGACAAAACCTCAAATGGACTGAACCGAGCATTATTTTTGCCCAATCCAAATCCGAATCCAAAAAATGTATTCTTGGGAAACTCCTTTATGAACACGTTCGGTTCAAATTCTAAATCCGAAGTCAAGGCGGACCAAATTGGTTGATTGTCAGACAAATTGTCTGAATTTAATTAAAATCGCTTGTCCACATTGCCACCCTTCAATAAAAAATATTTAAGCAATTATCTGCAAAAATTTGTAACAGATTGGCTTAGACACTGTTGAAATTCTGGAAGTCAGGTTGTGTGATGAAAATGTGAGGATAATGTCACATGTGTAAATAAATGAGAGCCAGTAAAATACATCGGAATTCCATATTGATTTCCCGCTATGCTAACTGCACATCCCGTCCATCCCCTCCCCGAAGGGTAGTTGAAAACAAACCGAGGAAGTAGGAAAGCAGAGCATAAGAAGTAGACATAAAATGCAAGAAGCGGACAGGAGTCAGTGTAACCTGAGGATCAGATTTGAGATTAGCTGCAACGTGCAAGCCTTGACTTTAACCCTTCTATCTACCTGTCAATCATCCTATTCTTCTGTCGTCTCTACTCTTTCCCGAAGGATGCAAATGAGGACGGAGTCCAAAACAGTAACAATGTCATCTCCTCCCTCCGTATTCGTTTGGATCAGACACTAGCTACCAGCACATACCATGGCGCTTATCTCTGGTGTGCATCTTGCTTCCTTAGTCACTCACACATTGCGGAAGCCCTGAGACAATGGTTAGACCAAATCCAGAAGAAATCATTTAGAAGTCAACACAAGTCCAATCAATAAAATAATGTGAGGTAATATATCACGTCCGAGTGGGTTCGCATTACGCAAGCCATGGAGTACACTAACGGGATATTTTACAGAGTGCAAATAGTGTGAGCAACTTTTCTGAATATGGTCAGATACAAACAAGAGAATTTAGTACCAAACAATTAAAGTGCCGATAAATTTTTACTGAGACATATGCAGCAAATCACCTTGTTAGTGTTTTTATTAAGGGAGATATTAAACTTATATTTCTCCGGTGTCTAATTTTGTGCATTTAATGTAAAGCCTGATTTCCGGACAAAGTAGAATGTAGGAATTTGAGGAGTTGCATTTCCAAGTGTGAAAGAATGAACAACTTCCCCCGCAGTGTCATCAAGAGCAATTTGCCGACCCACAAAGTTGGACCCTTGAAAGACTAATCCTACTTCAAGTCATTTCAAGTCCAATCTGACATTGACAACTCCCCGCTCTCATCCCATAGTCAAGAGGCGCGGTCCCTTCCTTCCCACCATTGTCTTTCATTTCCATTCCCATATTTTCATTTTCAATAACTCCCCCCATTCCCAGAGTCAAAGCTGTGAGGATGTGAATGACTGTTATTCACCAGGATTTGCCATAAGGAGTAAGGTGAATTGTTGGTTTGCCAAGCAATTGTCCTCCACCCGCTTTAAAAGCATGACACGGATTTTCAATTCCTTCACCATCCATCCCACTCCAAGTCGGAGATCCCAAGAAAGTTTGAGGAGGATTCCAAGAGTGACAAAAGTGGCTTTCGCCTTTTCCGCTAAGTTGTCTTGTCGTCTGTCATCTCGGGGAGCTTAAGTTTCCTTGTCTTATCAGAAATCACGGCCATCTGGGGGAAGGAAGGAAGACAAATTGTTTTGAAGTGCAGCTCGATTCTTCCGTGTCTAATATTTGTCCACTTTCGGCCCTTTGTTTTGCGAAATAGAATGGAATTTGTCATTAACCTTTGTAAATTGTACTACTTTTATTTGTAGGTCAGGCCAGGTCAATCGCTTTGCCTTTTATTTTCAACATGTCGCAGGTAGGGAAAATATCAAAGTTGGAGTTCACTTTGATACCCAATCCAATTTTACAGCGTAGCGTGAGGCTCGAATACCGATTTTGATTGCGGAATCCCTGCTGCACCTGGAAATCACGTCGCTTTCGACTCGGACCCAAAATTGCCGAACCCGAAGAATGAAATTCTCATAAAAGTGAAACCAAGGGGAGAAAGGAAGCGAACAAAAATTCAATTACTCCCACTGTTTACCAGAACGTGATCTTTCATTCTGTCCAAAGCTATATGAGACTAAACTTTTCATTTTGTGTTCTTCTCGACCGGACCGGAACGCGTCTATCTACACATCTTCAAGCCCACATGCGTTTTTTCATTATTCTCAAAGCGATATGTCATCCACGACTTTCAATTTCAATGGCGAATGAATGAATGAATAAAATTTTGAGTCTTCAAAGCATTTTGCACTAAAGCGGACAATACGAGTGAGAAATACGTTTCATAATTATAGCTGGCACCTTAATATTTTACCGTTTGCCTGACCTGAAACCTGTAATAATCTTATGACTTCCAGACTTATTAATATAATTTCTACTCGGACATGAAACTTACAGAACTTGAATTTGGGCCAAATTTTAATTTTATGCATGTTATTCAAATGTTATCAACGAAGGGAATACGAAAAAAATTGGTTTACTTTGGATGGTAGTCCAAGTGCTAGAGAGTATTTTGAACTCCATGAATACAACAATTGAACAAAAGTTTTAATGTACACACGAAGCGTGGGGATTGAAAACCCACGCACGCGTTTGAAGTTGCTGGTGGCTCTGGTTCCGTGTGAACGGGTTGGAAAGATTGATGAATGCCCTTGTAAGGAAACAAGCAAATATTTATCGCCATTTCATCCTTCATTTTCAATTACACTTTCCTGGACTTTATCCTTTCCTAATTGTGTGAGCGACAATGAATCTCCAATTCCATCCAGACAATTTTTTGACCAAATTTGGAGAAATTTGAAATTAAATTCAGTTTGACACTCACAAAAAACTCTGCTTGTACATTTCCCATGCAATGAAATGCATGGAACAGTCAACCCTCTCGTAAAACTTGAAATATTTACCAGTAAATCCTCACGCAGTGTTCTCGGCGTGGACTTCCCTATGCATAAGTTTAAAGGGAAACTAATTATGGAGGCAAATCATGACTTTGATGAATGAGCCTAGGCCTTGCTTATCTGAGTGACCCAAAGCAAAGTTTCCATTCTCTGCGTTCCTTTCGTATTATTATCTTAGAAAGGAAAGCACACACACACTTTTCCCGGTGGGTTGGTTTTGGTTTATCGACCGTACATTCCGAAACCAGAATAATTACCACATCACATGCACTAACAATTCTGCACAAGACAGGTATGTTGGTATGTAAGGCCATTCAAAATGTTAGATTTGAGATCACTCTAATTTCAAGCAATCCTTGAGCAAAAACAGTACCAAAACTGCCAATGTTGAATTCCATAACATTTATGGAAAAACATAACAAATATTTCTACTTGAATCCACAGTTGGCTTCAATGATTTTAATTCGGCTACATACAAACAGATAAGGTATTTTGCCTTTACAAGCCCGCCCACTAGTGTCCGCCGCGATTTCTTATCTAACTTATTTTTTTATTTGGGTCGCCATAAATATACTGTTCGGAGCTGACATTAGCCATCTCCTTTTATTGTGACAAAATCGTAATTAAGGCATAAACTTCAAATGTCCATCCAATGCAATGATTGTTATTTTGGTTTGTCTCGTCTGGGTTTGGTTAAGGTGAAGTGGAATATTCTACTTCACCTTAGGTTTGGTAATAAAATCTTTACAAACGAGGAAACAAACTGTGATTTCCCACGCATCTTTGGTCCTGAAATTATGGTTCCTCGTTATTGCCGTTTTGTCATCGTCTCGGGAAGGGACTAACAATGTGATGATTTTGTGTCTGCTCTGCTGAGAAACGAGGGTAAATCCTGGAAGAAGACAAATAGCATCATAAAGTACTTATTATTTCAAAGGTTCCTTGGGTCATCTTAAAATTCCATGTCTTGTATTCTTCTCTTTGAGTTGAACAATCCTTCCCATTGTTGGAAGGGATCAGAAGGGAAAAAGGCCTGGCCAGTGTTCCTTCTAATAACTAGCCTCCTTCCATTTCCCATTCCACCTTTTTCCCAGTGGGGTAGGTGACGAATTACATTTCGGTCCATTTCTCCCCCTTTCAACTTATAACACTTCCATTTCCCTCAAAATGTCCGTCTTTAAAAAGATTTACAGTGGTAACTCCATTATTTTTAAAACAACTAAGGAGCGAACAATGGGTGCGTTTTTTCAGGACTTGTTTCTATCATAAAATTAAAATACACTTATGAGTCATGCATTACACACCCTTTCCCTCACCTTAAAATAACTTTGATAAATACATTTTAAAGATAAAAGCGTTTCTTTAATACCCAATCCTTGATTTGGGCTCAAATTTTAAGATTTCTTGGAAGAATTCTTTGAGTCATACAAGTTTAATATTCAATCAAACTTAAATCCTACTATTACTCAAGTTAGAAATACAGCATTCATAAACCCTGGTCATATGATTTCCTAGGAAAATCATGTGAATCAGGACTTATACCAAACGAAGCGGGTAAGAAATGTCCGGTTGCTGTCTGTCTGTCTGATCCGTTCCGGGGAGCGGGGAATAGGACCCTTTGGGGTCGTTGTCGCCAAAGCCAATGCAAGTAAGTCCGTTACAAGGGACGGGGAAAGAGCATGTCTTCCCAAAAGACCGATTCCTTGGAAGATTTCCCCTTGTTGTTAAATCGCTATGTTCCTTCCTTAGGCCAAGAAGTAAAATAACAATGGTTGGAATGGAGGGGTGTATTTTTCCCGTAGTACATAGCATGGCATGACCGGGATGAGTTGCATGTATTTGAGTCCATCCAACCTCCCGGAGATTTTTGACTGCTCCCTATGCCCCAGCATGTAATGCAATGTGAATGTGGGATTGGAGCAGGGTGCATGCATGTGTGCAGGGCAAGGCAAAAACTTGAAGTTGAAAATGTTGAACGCAATCCCCAACTCCATTCAGTTTCACTCCAACCCTCAAACTGTGAGCACCCAGAAGTATTGAACTAAGAATGAACTAACTTTGTGTTTGAGGATAAATACAAAATAAGTTAAGTGGTATTTGAATTTACAATTTGAGCATTATTATATTCAGATTTTTTTGGTTGGTTGAAGTTGAAGTACACTGCAGTGCAAAACTCAAATTGTGCAAAATGAGAAGTGTTTTTGGCATTTGCTTATTTGTGGAGGCTGACATTTGACATGGATTGAGTGATATGCAAATCAAAAGTAAAGCGGAAATAAATTTTGTTGGACGCGGACGTATTGTTGTTTGTCTGACATTGATTGGATCACACTGAAGAAATAAGGGGTAAGGAAACTGGCTAGATTCTTAGAGATTAATTTGGAAAGAAATATTTCTTTTTTGTGGAGACACTCCGCAGTAGATTAACATTTTTCTCCTGCTTTTGTGCTCCCATTTTGAATGTATTCGAGAAATTAATTTTGTAAAGCTTAGCGCTGGGTAAAACAATTATCATTTTGTGCTATTCACAAAACGTTCGGTAGATTAGACTTTCTTTTGTACACTTTGAAATTTGCTCAGCTCTGAAACACTGAACACTAAAATGAAGGCAACCACGTTATCCTATTGAGTACTTCGAAGCGCTGTCTGTTTTCTCTGACTTCTAATTAAAAACTTCATAATACGCCGAGGTTTTGGAAATCAACAAGATCCGCCTTTTGAAATTTTTCAAATCTTCTTTGACCGGTTATTATAAAACCTGCAAGACCATGAAGTCGTAAACTGTAAAACTGCATACAGAAATAGGAATTTTCTGTTTTATTGCCCTGCATTGTAGCAGCAGCCGGTAGGTAATCAACAATCGTAGTATGAACGGCATTATTCAAATCTCAAAGGAAGGAAACTTTAATTAAGAAAACTCTATCAAATCGCAAGTCGTAAATTATCCTGCTTAATTCCTAATTCCGTTAATTCATTTTCTGTTCCCGCAGATCCTCCTCCATCATCTGTCAACCACCGACGGTCGGGAACACTCAGCAGCAGTTAAATTAAATGAACACATGGAGGTGCATAGGCTGCTAAGATACTGCCAAGGATCCTCCCCCTCCATCCTCCAGAGCCATTCAAGTGGATCGAAATGGTGAAAGTGTGAAGTGGTTTTACATTTACATCCAGTTAAGATAAAGGGAAGGCATGCTTCGAGACCAGAATTGAAAATATCTAATGGTTGCAACCAACGCTGCTGCTGCATCTTCTTCTTCCTCCGTCGCTCAAACTTGAAGAAGTGTGAAAATGAATGGGTGGAGGTGTCCGAGCGTTGTTTATCTCAAGAACACGTTAAAAGTTTTGATTTATGTGGGGGTCGTCCCAGGGCTCCTTCTCCTTCCATCTATTCAACCAATTGCTGGACAACTTCAACAGCCTCGCTCCTCGCTGTATCAAAGCTCCAATGATGGGAAATACCTGGACAACTGTGAAACGACACCGATTTTTACGAGTGGAAGCTCAGCGGGAGACTTGGCAATGCGCTGTCAAGTCCGAACTGTGAATAGTGAGTTCGACAAAACAAATTTCAGCCGAATTCCTGGAGACTCCAAAGCCATCGTGTCTTTGAAGCTGGAATGTTCGGACATTCTTTTCTATCAAAGCACACTTCATGCTGCAAGTTTTGCTCATCTGACGCGCCTCGCTAATCTTCAAGTGGAACACTGTAAATTGAATCGCCTTCCCCAAGGAGTTTTTGCTGGCCTTTCATCTCATTTGAAAAACTTGACAGTTCAGACCCACAATACAGCTTGGCCGGCACTCAGCTTGGATGTAGCCGCTGGAGTGTTTGATGGACTTCAAAATTTGGAGAATATTGATCTTTCATCGAACAATATTTGGACTTTTCCGGAGCGTTTGTTTTGCCCGGCAATTAATTTACAGTCTCTGAATGTGAGTTCAAATCGTCTTCAGGATATCAGCGACCTGTGTTTTCGTCAAAGGGAAACGAGTTCAAAAGCTCATGATGGATGCAAGATTGGAATTAAAGTCCTGGATGTCTCCAATAACCGATTAATATTACTGCCGTCTGCCGGGCTATCAACTTTATCTCAACTCCGAGAGCTCTACTTGCAGGGAAATGAGATTTCAGTTGTGAGCGAAAACGCATTGGTTGGACTGAAGTCCCTCAAAGTTATCAACATTGCGGAAAATAAGATATCCGGTCTTCCGGAGGATGTATTTCAAGACACCACCGATATAGCTGAGATTTACTTGCAAAATAATTCCCTGTCAACATTGTCCCCCAAGGTATTCCAACAATTGGAAAATTTGATCATCCTGGATTTGTCTCGCAATTATTTGACCTCCGAATGGATGAACTCCGAAGATTTGCCCCTCGGAGGACTAATCCGTTTGGTTGTATTGAAATTGGGATACAATCGGCTGACTCATTTGAAACCCGCAAGTTTCTCAGACATGAATTCCCTACAAATCCTCAATTTGGAACATAATTCAATCGAGGCTATGGACGGAAACACGTTCTCGGGTTTGAATAATCTGCACACATTAATCCTAAGCCACAATTCCCTCACAACAATCGATTCATCTTCCCTAAACGGATTGTATGTCCTATCATTGTTATCCCTAGATAACTGCAATATTTCCACCATTGAACCTTCCGCATTCGCGAATTGTTCCCTCTCCCTAAAAGATCTCAACCTGAATGGAAACAATTTGGAGGAAGTTCCGATTGCCCTTCAAAATATGACCCAACTCAAGACGGTTGATCTAGGAGAGAACTCCATTGAGAAACTAGAGGATTCCCGCCTCATCGGTCTTCCCAATTTGTACGGATTACGATTAACGGAGAACCGAATCGTTAACGTAAGCAAAGCCGCCTTCCAGGATCTGATGCCGAGTTTGAAAGTATTGAATTTGGCACGGAATCGAATCCAGCACGTTGAGCCGGGCTCATTCAATTCCAATAAAAACCTCCAAGCTGTCCGCCTAGACTCCAATTTCCTGACTGACATTTCTGATCTCTTTGTCAATTCCCCAAACCTCATTTGGTTGAATATCTCTGACAATGAATTGACGTGGTTTGACTACGCCCTCATCCCCAAGCAACTCCAATGGCTTGACCTTCACAAAAATGCCATTACGGAGCTAGGGAATTACAATGAAATATCAAATCTCCGCCTCCAAACTCTGGACGCCAGTTTTAATCGAATCACCAAGTTGAGTGCGAGTAATGTCCCCAATTCAATTGAGCTCCTCTTCATGAATGACAATTTGATTACTCAAGTGGAGCCATATACTTTTTACGGGAATGCAAATTTGAGTCGTGTGGATATTTTTGCAAATCAAATTGAGACTTTGGACTCCAGCTCACTTCAATTTGCCTCTTTCCCGGAAAATAAACCTCTCCCGGAGTTTTACATTGGAGGGAATCCAATCATTTGTGACTGCAACATGGATTGGCTTCAGAGGATCAATAAATTGGACGTTTCTAGACAATATCCCAAAGTCATGGATTTGGAGAGTGTGTACTGTCGCCTCATGTACCATCGTCATAATTACTATGTGCCTCTTATCCAGGCGGATCCCTCACAATTCCTCTGTTCCTACAAATCCCATTGTTTTACTTTGTGCCATTGTTGTGACTTTGATGCCTGTGACTGTCAAATGACTTGTCCGAACAACTGCACGTGTTACCATGATGGAGGTTGGTCATCCAATACAGTGGATTGTGCGGCGCGGGGTCATACTCAAGTCCCGGCTGGGATCCCAATTGATTCAACTGAGGTAAGTTTAGCTTCAAATTATCCTAAAAAAACATTAAAATTTTGCGAAATCGGTTCACATTCGAAATTTTGAGTTGTCAATTTGACCAAATTACTACTTCAACGTTGTGTATTTTATTTTAAATGTCATCCTTGTTTAAAACTAATAAGGAGATGGGGGTTTGGGATTCATTTCAACGTTGTTTATCTTAATAAAAAGTTTTATTTAAATTCAGCAGAGATTAGTGACACATTTAGTGGCGTCCATTTAAATCTAGCCCCGCCATTTGTTAACTGTCTGACAGTGGTATTGTTTTGTATTTTTTTTAGATTTATTTAGACGGCAACAACTTCGAAGAGCTTCCCAGTCACTTGTTCCTGGGTAGAAAAAATCTTCAAGTCCTTTACCTGAATTCCTCCTCCATATCTCGGATCTCGAACACCTCCTTCTCCGGCCTCAAGCGTTTGAGCACGCTTCACCTTCAACAGAATTATTTGACTGAACTCTATGGTTTCGAATTCGAGCAATTGGATTCCCTCCGGGAATTGTACCTCCAATACAATCAACTCACGTACATCTCCGAAAATACATTCCTTCACCTTCGAAACTTGGAAGTATTGAAATTGGAAGGGAATCGTCTCACTCGTTTCTCCATGTGGACTTTATCCCAAAACCCATACTTGGTTGAGATTGCCTTGTATGATAATCCCTGGTCCTGTGACTGTGACTTTGTTCCAAAAGCCAGCAAATGGGTTCGGATCAACATGGCGAAGCTCGTCCACGGTTCCGAAGTGAACTGCTATTTGAATGATGACCCTCTACAATTGGCTTACTTCAATGGAAGCAAATGCTCTGAGATAACAGCGGCTGAGCCGGGTGCCGTCGAATACCCAGAAACTCAACTACCAATGAGCTTAGTTCTCCTCGTCTCAGCCGTAGGCTTATCAGTGCTATTCGTCTTCATTTTGTTTATCATTTGTCGGAAGGAGAAGTCGGGCCGGGTTTGGGACTCCATGAAATGTCCCCTCACGCTCTGCAACTATGAATCTGCTTTGGATATGGAAGACGGAGAAAAATTATATGATGCATACGTCGCCTACAGCGTCAAGGATGAAGCCTGGGTCAGTCAGGTCATGGCTGCCGAGCTCCAACTCCAACAGCAAACAAAGAATACGGCATACAGACTTTGCCTTCATCACAAGGATTTCCAAGTCACATCCTACATTGCAGATACAATCGTAGGAGCCGTGGAGTCCAGCAAGCGAACTATCCTCATTCTCTCCAAAAATTTTATCCAATCCGAATGGTGTCGCTTCGAATTCAAAGCCGCCCTCAATTCTGCATTGCGGGGCCGAAAAAATAAATTGATAGCGATTACCCTTAGTGACTTGGACACTGTCCGTGATCTCGACCCCGACCTTCGTGTCCTCCTCAGCTCCGTCACAATCCTGAGTGCAAATGACAAATTATTTTGGAAGAAATTGAAACATTTCCTTCCAAATCCTCGGGACAGTTACTTCAGTGCCAGTAGTGGAGCTCAGCGGGGGAGGATTACACCGATTCCACCCTGCACCCCTTCCCCGTACACTCATCACCAAAATGTGTTCAACAATGTGTGTCATGGTCATGGAGGGAACTACAGCACGGCTGGCCCGATTGGGAGTGAAGGAATTACCCGTTGTCCAAATTTCAGATCCACACAAACTATGAATTCCAGTTGTTCCAGCTCAATTTCCGTGCCATTGTATGTTCCACCCTTTCCTCCACCGAATAGACCACCACCCCCTTTCCCAACCTCAGGAAATTGTGGTGGACTCAAACGACCACCGATTCATCGCCCTCATGAAATCCACCATGGCTTTTACTCAGGTGATGAAACAAATTACTGATTCCCAATTGACTGACTGATTGAATGAAAAACGGCGGACTTGAATAGATTTGTAACCATTTTATAGTGCTAAGTATTATTCTTTGTAATTTTATTTTGTGAAAATATTGTAAACTGTATTGATTGTGGCTATCCAATGTTATAAGTGTGTGTAACCGGATTTTATACAAGTCAAAAAAACGTCGACTGAATTTTAAATAAACTTGTGCTTGAACAATTTAAATCACAGCTTACTGAACTTAACTGGACTACATAATGTTTTAGTTTATTAATCGGCCACTGTTCGATATACAAATTCTGATCTCCGAAGCTTTCCAGTTGCCTAGAGTTCTATCGTAACCTCGACGAGATACCTCTTGTGAGATATTACGTTTCATATATTATTTTGCTTATTTCTATCAACGCCAAATCCGACAAGGAACCTCATTTCATTTTACGGTCTAAACTCGAGCAAGATTTTGAAAAGTGTTCGTTCAGGTGCAAATCATCACTTTGTGCCTCCTGTGCATTGGGCCAATTCCGTTAGTAAAGCAATGTACCACAAAATCCTAAAGCGTTTTATCTGTTCAATATCTGTTCCAGAAAAACAGAAATCCGAATTCCTTTTCTTTTAGTTTTCCTATCTAATTCTTCAGAACAGTTTGCCTG
>JAAXYW010002421.1:0-15374 GCA_036851895.1 Orthonychiurus folsomi | reverse complement strand
GTCAAGCGACGGCATATTTTTATTGCCTCGCTGCTATTTCCTTTTCCCCAAGCTACAAAACAATGCGATGCCCACTCACATTTCATATGCCGTGCGCTTTAGCCTTCTGGGTTCATCACATCCTCACCCTTCTCAGCAAAACAAAAGATTCCCTCTTTTGTTTTCTGAACTACGAAGTGAACCCAGAATTAGCTCTTCTTACTCGCAAATTGCTATGATTACTTAAAGTTAGGAACCTCTTAAAACCCTAGTAAATATTTTAGACATTTACACACGAACACCAACTCAAACTGCAAAAAGAACAAAAAATAAAAATAACATAAAATTTTAAGCTTAGAACACTTGTCCTATCCATGTTTCCATGGAAATCATTTTATAACTAAAAATTGAAACATGACCACCAAATCCCAAAATTCAAAATTCCACACAATACAATAACAATTATACACAAATTTCCTAACATTCCACTTCACATCTAGTATCTTCCATTCCTTTGTTTTCGTGACGTCTGCTGGAGAGTAAGCATCCCGTTATCTTTCTGTCCTCCGGGAGCGCTCAAATTTTCCATGTTCGGGAGGGAGTTGCACCGCTGGCGCGTCCTCCGGGGCGTCCTCCGGCGCGTCATCCGGCTTCGTCCTCCTGCGCGTCCCCCGGTTTCGTCCTTCATCGTCGTCCTCCGGCTTCGCGGGAGGTTCACTTTGTTCCATGTGAATAGGACTTAGAAGTTCCCAAAATTTTGCTAGATCAGGAGCTACCGCATGATCAACCCCGAGGTACGAGTCCTATTATACAGAGCAAATTCTTTATTTCACTTTAATATTTAAATGATTTAATTTATAATCGCTAGTTATTTCGGTGAGAGCCCTCGCAACAATCGGTTTTACACTCCAAACCAGATTTTTCGATTGCGACAATTACTAGTTAACACAAAATTTTACGACCAGATTCGATTCACTCAACAAGACGCAATGTGTTGGTCACCGCCTCCGTCGGAGGGATTTTTCCAGACACCGCTATATCATTAGATTGCGGATTTTTAATTGGTCAGCCCGCCATCTGATCGCGAACTTTTTCTATGAACTTTTCGGCCATAGGTCCCCCCGTATTTTATGGAACACTTAACATTCGGATCATCTGTCATGTGCACCGAAGGGAATTTCCGATTAACTTAACAAAATCTAGTGAATAGAATACTTATGACTTATTAACTTTTTATTAACTTGAAGTTCAAACTCTCCGTGATGGTTACCACCTCGATAGGAGGGGTCCTTCCAATCACATCTATTTAACTTGAATCGAAATAGCATTACACTTGCTCTCCGCCTAATTAAGGAAATCCACAACTCATCCAACTACAACTAAACAGAAATTTCTTCAACCAGATATCTATCACTCTATAACTGTAATTTAGCCATTAAAGGCAAGGGAAAACTCCAGCTTCAATGGAGAAAACCTTATTGGATCTCAATTCGAAGCCTTTCAAAATGCCGCCTTACTGAAATCGATTTTGGCCTTGATTCCTAACTCAAACAGAATTTAAATTTAGCCTTAAAATGGCAAGGAAAAACTCCTTCGACGTTTGGAGAAAACCTGTATCACCAAACCTTTTAAAATCCACATCATAATTTGGTCATCACGGGAAAGGAAAAACTCCACCTCGGAGAAAACCCCCCTCACAAAGCTGATCTCCTCGATTTTCACAAGGGAATGTCCGTATTCCCATCCACTGAGTTAAGTTCTCTGAACAACCCAAGTCTAGTAGTCAACTTCAGAATCCAGATCCAGGAAATTATGTGGAGCCTAAATCCTCCGGCGGGCCCCGCCTGCAAGTCCTCCGCCGCATCCTCCGGCGCGTCCTCCGGCTCAGAACAAGCTCCTTTCCGTCATCCAATATTATGTGTCTCACGTGTCAGTGCCTCCGTTGGCATCCGATCCGTCCCGGTGTCCATAAAATAAATCATTTAAAATCGATTACACTTTTCCATGCCTCGGCACCTCTATGCTCAAAACACGTATTCGCCATGCGGGCATTATTATGTTGGCGACCGCCGCGTTTCAGCCGATTTTTAGAATAAAATTGCGCCAAGTTCGAACCGTTTACCCTTGCCTTTCCGGATGCACTTGGGTCGGAGTTTTTACCGCCCTGAGTCGGAGTTCTTACCGCCCATTGCTTCCACTGGGTCGGAGTTTTTACCGCCCTTTGCTTCCAACTCTTTTGAGTAAGCCACTTCACAATATTACTGGGTCGGAGTTTTTACCGCCCTTTGCTTCCAACTCTTTTGAGTAAGCTACTTTACAATTTTACTGGGTCGGAGTTTTTTTTACCGCCCTTTGCTTCCAACTCTTTTGAGTAAGCTATTTCTCATTCTTTCGGAGCCTCTTTACTTAGAGTAACGGTTTCCACTATTCTGTCGCGCTCAGGTACAAGAGACCAGTCGACTTTTCGTAGACGGGACACAGGGATGTGATCCAATCGTGGGCGTGGTGGCCAGCCCCGCCCCGAAGGATCCGGCCCAAAGTCCCTGAACCGTACTCCGAGTTGCCCCTTCTCCATTCGCCCCCAACTAATTTTGTTTAGTGGGTTTAGAAATTTCGCATTTTCCTAATACTTCATTTCAGTTTAAATTTCCAATTTTCCACACTTCCGTACAAAATACAGACGTTTTACATATTTGCGCTAATTTCCAAGTTTAGCTTCCCGCTCCTACGAGTTAGTCACATATCACCTCATCGCAGTTTTCAGCCGTGGCATTTCGCATTTCCCATTGACCACATAAGTCTCCAACACCTGTTTTGATGCGAAATGTCCACCATGACAAATTTGATATATAGCGAGAATGGATTGACCAAGCGCCCCTCTTTAGGCAGTGTCAGATTTTAGCATCCCTCTTTGGATTCGCAGCGTACAACACAGCGTCCCTCTTTGGATCACTAAAGCCTGAACCCCCCTCTTTGGACTGGATGTATGTGAGTATGGCGTAAATTCTCGGATTATAGTCAAATAGTGTAATGTAATGTAGCATATTCAACCATGTGTATGTGACTGCTATTTCGCAAGGGATGAATAATCCCCAAAGTGAAACTCGAAAGTGCGGGTGGTCTGTGTTACATTGCCGTCTGTCAATTATGCGTAAGACACCGTGTCAACATGCAATTCGCTTTGAGTATGATTTCCAGAAATATCCTGCGTGTGCATGTTATGAATAGGGACGTGTGTTCAATTGCAGGTAGCCATCCTGTTTACAAATTTTTAACACTCAACAAGCGTTTGTGGTGAAGTATTATAGTGAGTGTCAAGTACGAAGTTACCTTCGAAAAGATTAATAACGAAATCGTGGCTAGGTTATAAGGATGTGGGACATTGGAAATGACCTTTGCTAGGCAATGACTTAAAAGCTGCTTTTCAAGCTCAAACAAACTAAATTTAATAATATTTTATTATTCATATGCAATAATCCCTAGAAAAGGTTAAGAAAACGAATTGAAGGTTCGGATAGAATTTGAGGAAAAACAATTGTACTCCTCAGCAGTCCCTATCAATGGAGCGCATGCTTTGTGGGTTGCAAAATAAATTTTTACACGGAGTGCATAAATAATTTACATTACTACGAATAGAATTTCCTGCAGTTATGAGTTACTGTTTATAAAGATGAAACTGTCAACTTTAATAAATGTGATGACATACAGGATATTCGATGCTAACACTGGACTTAAATAGCATTGCTTTACATAAGTGCCAATCCTCTTAGCTTGTGTTTTCTTCCAACTTTGCCAACTCATTTCCTGGGATTCCTTGCCTTTTCATTTTTTTCCAGCAACCTGAGACCGTGGGAGAAGAAAAATACAGTTCCACTGCTGTGTGAACTGTCTCCCCTTTATTTATTGTGTAGGGCAAAGGTTAAGATGCTACCTCCCTTCTCTGAGCAGTGGAGTCACTTGTTGCATGTGGGAAAAAAATGCAATTAGTTAAAGTTTCAAAAATGTATAATTTTTATCCGAGAAAAAATATTGGTTCTAACGCAGGAGGTCGCATGTACCTAGCTTTTATGAGTCATTTGCCTTGCCTTTATTATGTATGAGCCATGAAAAAAAAACATAAATAAACTGGTTATATTTTAGTATTCAATTCATTTCAAAATTCTGCAAAATTTACTCTACTCGTCGGATTTTGACTTTAATACGCAGTATGTAATGTGCAAACATTTTTGTATAGATCCTAATTCAGAACTCCCAATGTCGGATTTAAACTATTTGACTGAAAATACCAGGTTTAAAAAAATATGAAGAGCAGCAATGACGAGCTAAAAAAAAATTGCTCCGTCCCATTCCTACTCAACAGAGATTTCTACATACGTGATTGTTGAAATTTTGCGGAGGAGCAGTGGCATAATAGTCACGAGCCTTTTAAATCGTCAGATATGTAAGGGTATGTTGAGGAAAAATTTAGTTCTACGCCTATATGGAGTACAGATTTACTCAAAATAAAGTATGAGGGTGTGTAATGAGTAAGACAACCAACGAACAAATGTATTCTTTGGGAAGATGCACGGTAACTTCCAAAGTGAAGGCCACCTTCGACCTTTTCTTATCATTCGGAGAATAGCCCAACATTATATTATTCCTTTGCACATAAATATCATGTATGTCTTTGCCAGTTTAAAATGCGCTACCCTTTGTTAATAGGAATGTTGCCAATGACCTTAATAAAAATTTCCACAATCCACAATACACAATCCTAAGCATTAAATGCTAAAAATGTGGTGTAGATAAATTATGAAAAGAGTAATTGAGATCATCTACTTAAACAATCCCACTGAGCCACTCACAATTGCAATTGCTGAGTCAATCCACACAAGATCTGGCACAAATCCCACTATACAAGCAGAGGTCTCCGCCTTTGCATATAACACAGTGCTATTTCTTAGCTTGTAATGCTTTATAGGCGTTCCATTGTTACCGTTCCAAGTAAAAGTAATAATTAAAAGTTTTAGAATCCGAAAATGTTGACAACGGGTGTACATGAGCAACCTTACACTTGCGTTTCACAAATGAATTTTGGGATGGTATTCGTAGCCGAAACCAAAATATTTACACGAGCCGCAATGTAAAATCTGATCTTAAGCAAGTGGATGGCATTTACCTTACCATTATATCTACAACCATGTTGATGTTTTATGTACAACCATTTCATCTATGTTGCTAGAGCAACAACACAAATCTTCACTTTATGTTAACCCCAATTTAGGTACATAGTTAATATTTCCAGAATGTACTTGAGTTATAAAAAAAATATTTTAAAGAGACTTTCACTTTTATCAAACCTAATCTACCTCAAATGCATACGAGAAAGCCAAAACTATTCAAGAGAACCGTACCTTAAATTGTAATCCGTTGTTAGATTAGGGAGTGCAATCATGCGCAGGGGTATGTATTAGCAAGCTCACACCGGGCTGGAGACATCAGAGTAGGCCATAATTGAAGTTTGTACTGCCTCTGCAAGGGACCGCAGATCATTATTGTCATCTGAGGGCGCATTGGCACTTGGTGAAGTTGAGGTCAAGCCAAAATCCGGAAAACTCACACCTTGAGGATTGGGGTCTGTGTTGCGTTGGTTTCCGGTTGCAGTGGGAAAAATGGCGCTGTTCGGTTGTTCAAATCCCAAATTTGGAATTTGACTTGCAAGGGAGGTCAGTTCGGCTGCACAGGAAGTGGATGGTAGGGGCTCAGCCCCACAAGTAGTCAGCTTGGCCGGTCCTGTGTATGTGGGTCTCTCTGGAACCGTGACGGTTAAGTTTCGTTTTGTTGTGGAATTCACGGTGCCCTGTTCAGTACGAGGCTTGTGTCTTATGGAATTCAGATGTCGGGTTAAATGTGAATTATCCGGGAAAGTCATTTCGCAGCCCTGATGGTGGCAAGGATAATTTCCGGCTGGTCGTGGCTTTTTTGGTTTGCTCGGATCATGTGTGAGCAGATGCCGTTTAAGACGATTAGGGTAGATGAATTCTTTTGCACAATGTTGACATTGATTTTTCCGAACAGCTACTGTAAGTTTCTCTTGCTCAATGGTGTTAGGAGTATTTGACACGTCCGACTGTACGTTGAAAACCGAAATAAAAGCAGTTGATTCAGGAGTACACGTCATCATTATACGGTTAAGTGCGCGGGATTTAACAGAAGCGGGCATTGGTTTTTGACGGGTAATCGACGCCACTGGTTTGGTGGAAGGCCCGGCCACTGGTTCCACCAGATTTATTGTTTCAGGCACACTTATTATCTCGAAGTCGGAATCGGATTGTAATGAATGAATATTGTTTTGAGAATCCGCCGGCGCCAAATCGTATGTACTGAGTTCCTGCGTTTTCCAAATATTCTTAATTGTGTCCTGTATATTTTCAAGGTCCAACCGAAGTCTATCCTTAGCGATAGCATGGGTTTTGTAATCCTCCAATTGTAGTTCGCAGGTTTTAATTTTATTTTTCAAGTCCGATATTTCATTCGCTTGCAGGAGTATTGTGTAATTCAGATAAGCATTTGCCTTGCGGGCAAAACTGAGTTTCTCCGATAAATTAGAGTAAATGTCTATATCGGAATATTCTTTGTTAGAGCAAACCGTACACACATCAAACTTTTGAATTAAGATTTTTGGGAGTCGAATCACAGGCACGGGAGCACGACATTTAATGCATTGATGGGGGGCTATGTTAGTAGCCTGAGACGTCCCCGGATGAGCTTGTGGTTTTGGATTAGCTTTAAAGTTATGCGGATCGCGGGAATTATTCATTTCGATAGCCTTAAACATTTTCAATTCACGAGCTTTAACCTTTTGAATCGCTCTTTTCCGATTTGGATGTTTGGGTGTTTTACCAACAGCGGTAGGAATGAAACGTTGTGGTTTGTGCAAACGTTCTTTACGAGCAGAATTAGGATGAGTACGGGCCATTGTGTTAATAAATAGGGAGCACTCAGTGCTCAAGAGTACAAAGTAAAGTAGAAAGAAATATATATAAAGAATTTGAAGAATAGAATAGAATGAGAACTTTATGTTGGTGGTTATTCTATTCGCTTTCCGACGCGAATTCCAACGTACCAAGAAAATTTCAAATATATAAACCAATTTGGAAAGATGTGTGAGTAAAACCGACAATAAGGTGACATAAAATACCGGCGTGGTGTGTAGGATCCAAGAATCCGAATCAAACAGTTTGGTGTGAAGTCCGTAATGTATCTGTGCGTGTGATCACGAATTGATTTACATAAATTTGCCCCACCGCACAAGAACACTTAAAAACGCCACATACATGTACAACAAAATCTCTTCAAAATGGATGTGAATATGTACACAAGTGGAATCAATTATTACACAATCATTAGTTTATAAGGATGTGCACAGGGTTCGTATCGCTCTTTCTGGTGAAAGGAACCGATTTAAATCAAATTTCACTGTAAAAACACTGTGGATCCAGCAGAAAGGATCCTCGTCGCCAAAATATATGCTGAACCTGGGTTGCTAAGCCAGGTCGGTTAATAATTTACTCAAAATATTGGTTGTCAATCAAATAATCTGGATTTATTCTTTACTCCTAAAACTCAACCGTTCTCTTTCAATACCTAAGACCGACTCTCCCAGCCAAATAGTATTCTCTTATCTTAAACTGGAGCGACTCCCTCCGCCGCTCAGTCTTTCTTTTTCTCTTAAAATTAGTCATCCCCCCCTAAGAAAAAACAAAATCCCTTGTATTTATAAAAGTGCAAGGGTGACAAAAAGGTCAAGCGACGGCATATTTTTATTGCCTCGCTGCTATTTCCTTTTCCCCAAGCTACAAAACAATGCGATGCCCACTCACATTTCATATGCCGTGCGCTTTAGCCTTCTGGGTTCATCACATCCTCACCCTTCTCAGCAAAACAAAAGATTCCCTCTTTTGTTTTCTGAACTACGAAGTGAACCCAGAATTAGCTCTTCTTACTCGCAAATTGCTATGATTACTTAAAGTTAGGAACCTCTTAAAACCCTAGTAAATATTTTAGACATTTACACACGAACACCAACTCAAACTGCAAAAAGAACAAAAAATAAAAATAACATAAAATTTTAAGCTTAGAACACTTGTCCTATCCATGTTTCCATGGAAATCATTTTATAACTAAAAATTGAAACATGACCACCAAATCCCAAAATTCAAAATTCCACACAATACAATAACAATTATACACAAATTTCCTAACATTCCACTTCACATCTAGTATCTTCCATTCCTTTGTTTTCGTGACGTCTGCTGGAGAGTAAGCATCCCGTTATCTTTCTGTCCTCCGGGAGCGCTCAAATTTTCCATGTTCGGGAGGGAGTTGCACCGCTGGCGCGTCCTCCGGGGCGTCCTCCGGCGCGTCATCCGGCTTCGTCCTCCTGCGCGTCCCCCGGTTTCGTCCTTCATCGTCGTCCTCCGGCTTCGCGGGAGGTTCACTTTGTTCCATGTGAATAGGACTTAGAAGTTCCCAAAATTTTGCTAGATCAGGAGCTACCGCATGATCAACCCCGAGGTACGAGTCCTATTATACAGAGCAAATTCTTTATTTCACTTTAATATTTAAATGATTTAATTTATAATCGCTAGTTATTTCGGTGAGAGCCCTCGCAACAATCGGTTTTACACTCCAAACCAGATTTTTCGATTGCGACAATTACTAGTTAACACAAAATTTTACGACCAGATTCGATTCACTCAACAAGACGCAATGTGTTGGTCACCGCCTCCGTCGGAGGGATTTTTCCAGACACCGCTATATCATTAGATTGCGGATTTTTAATTGGTCAGCCCGCCATCTGATCGCGAACTTTTTCTATGAACTTTTCGGCCATAGGTCCCCCCGTATTTTATGGAACACTTAACATTCGGATCATCTGTCATGTGCACCGAAGGGAATTTCCGATTAACTTAACAAAATCTAGTGAATAGAATACTTATGACTTATTAACTTTTTATTAACTTGAAGTTCAAACTCTCCGTGATGGTTACCACCTCGATAGGAGGGGTCCTTCCAATCACATCTATTTAACTTGAATCGAAATAGCATTACACTTGCTCTCCGCCTAATTAAGGAAATCCACAACTCATCCAACTACAACTAAACAGAAATTTCTTCAACCAGATATCTATCACTCTATAACTGTAATTTAGCCATTAAAGGCAAGGGAAAACTCCAGCTTCAATGGAGAAAACCTTATTGGATCTCAATTCGAAGCCTTTCAAAATGCCGCCTTACTGAAATCGATTTTGGCCTTGATTCCTAACTCAAACAGAATTTAAATTTAGCCTTAAAATGGCAAGGAAAAACTCCTTCGACGTTTGGAGAAAACCTGTATCACCAAACCTTTTAAAATCCACATCATAATTTGGTCATCACGGGAAAGGAAAAACTCCACCTCGGAGAAAACCCCCCTCACAAAGCTGATCTCCTCGATTTTCACAAGGGAATGTCCGTATTCCCATCCACTGAGTTAAGTTCTCTGAACAACCCAAGTCTAGTAGTCAACTTCAGAATCCAGATCCAGGAAATTATGTGGAGCCTAAATCCTCCGGCGGGCCCCGCCTGCAAGTCCTCCGCCGCATCCTCCGGCGCGTCCTCCGGCTCAGAACAAGCTCCTTTCCGTCATCCAATATTATGTGTCTCACGTGTCAGTGCCTCCGTTGGCATCCGATCCGTCCCGGTGTCCATAAAATAAATCATTTAAAATCGATTACACTTTTCCATGCCTCGGCACCTCTATGCTCAAAACACGTATTCGCCATGCGGGCATTATTATGTTGGCGACCGCCGCGTTTCAGCCGATTTTTAGAATAAAATTGCGCCAAGTTCGAACCGTTTACCCTTGCCTTTCCGGATGCACTTGGGTCGGAGTTTTTACCGCCCTGAGTCGGAGTTCTTACCGCCCATTGCTTCCACTGGGTCGGAGTTTTTACCGCCCTTTGCTTCCAACTCTTTTGAGTAAGCCACTTCACAATATTACTGGGTCGGAGTTTTTACCGCCCTTTGCTTCCAACTCTTTTGAGTAAGCTACTTTACAATTTTACTGGGTCGGAGTTTTTTTTACCGCCCTTTGCTTCCAACTCTTTTGAGTAAGCTATTTCTCATTCTTTCGGAGCCTCTTTACTTAGAGTAACGGTTTCCACTATTCTGTCGCGCTCAGGTACAAGAGACCAGTCGACTTTTCGTAGACGGGACACAGGGATGTGATCCAATCGTGGGCGTGGTGGCCAGCCCCGCCCCGAAGGATCCGGCCCAAAGTCCCTGAACCGTACTCCGAGTTGCCCCTTCTCCATTCGCCCCCAACTAATTTTGTTTAGTGGGTTTAGAAATTTCGCATTTTCCTAATACTTCATTTCAGTTTAAATTTCCAATTTTCCACACTTCCGTACAAAATACAGACGTTTTACATATTTGCGCTAATTTCCAAGTTTAGCTTCCCGCTCCTACGAGTTAGTCACATATCACCTCATCGCAGTTTTCAGCCGTGGCATTTCGCATTTCCCATTGACCACATAAGTCTCCAACACCTGTTTTGATGCGAAATGTCCACCATGACAAATTTGATATATAGCGAGAATGGATTGACCAAGCGCCCCTCTTTAGGCAGTGTCAGATTTTAGCATCCCTCTTTGGATTCGCAGCGTACAACACAGCGTCCCTCTTTGGATCACTAAAGCCTGAACCCCCCTCTTTGGACTGGATGTATGTGAGTATGGCGTAAATTCTCGGATTATAGTCAAATAGTGTAATGTAATGTAGCATATTCAACCATGTGTATGTGACTGCTATTTCGCAAGGGATGAATAATCCCCAAAGTGAAACTCGAAAGTGCGGGTGGTCTGTGTTACATTGCCGTCTGTCAATTATGCGTAAGACACCGTGTCAACATGCAATTCGCTTTGAGTATGATTTCCAGAAATATCCTGCGTGTGCATGTTATGAATAGGGACGTGTGTTCAATTGCAGGTAGCCATCCTGTTTACAAATTTTTAACACTCAACAAGCGTTTGTGGTGAAGTATTATAGTGAGTGTCAAGTACGAAGTTACCTTCGAAAAGATTAATAACGAAATCGTGGCTAGGTTATAAGGATGTGGGACATTGGAAATGACCTTTGCTAGGCAATGACTTAAAAGCTGCTTTTCAAGCTCAAACAAACTAAATTTAATAATATTTTATTATTCATATGCAATAATCCCTAGAAAAGGTTAAGAAAACGAATTGAAGGTTCGGATAGAATTTGAGGAAAAACAATTGTACTCCTCAGCAGTCCCTATCAATGGAGCGCATGCTTTGTGGGTTGCAAAATAAATTTTTACACGGAGTGCATAAATAATTTACATTACTACGAATAGAATTTCCTGCAGTTATGAGTTACTGTTTATAAAGATGAAACTGTCAACTTTAATAAATGTGATGACATACAGGATATTCGATGCTAACACTGGACTTAAATAGCATTGCTTTACATAAGTGCCAATCCTCTTAGCTTGTGTTTTCTTCCAACTTTGCCAACTCATTTCCTGGGATTCCTTGCCTTTTCATTTTTTTCCAGCAACCTGAGACCGTGGGAGAAGAAAAATACAGTTCCACTGCTGTGTGAACTGTCTCCCCTTTATTTATTGTGTAGGGCAAAGGTTAAGATGCTACCTCCCTTCTCTGAGCAGTGGAGTCACTTGTTGCATGTGGGAAAAAAATGCAATTAGTTAAAGTTTCAAAAATGTATAATTTTTATCCGAGAAAAAATATTGGTTCTAACGCAGGAGGTCGCATGTACCTAGCTTTTATGAGTCATTTGCCTTGCCTTTATTATGTATGAGCCATGAAAAAAAAACATAAATAAACTGGTTATATTTTAGTATTCAATTCATTTCAAAATTCTGCAAAATTTACTCTACTCGTCGGATTTTGACTTTAATACGCAGTATGTAATGTGCAAACATTTTTGTATAGATCCTAATTCAGAACTCCCAATGTCGGATTTAAACTATTTGACTGAAAATACCAGGTTTAAAAAAATATGAAGAGCAGCAATGACGAGCTAAAAAAAAATTGCTCCGTCCCATTCCTACTCAACAGAGATTTCTACATACGTGATTGTTGAAATTTTGCGGAGGAGCAGTGGCATAATAGTCACGAGCCTTTTAAATCGTCAGATATGTAAGGGTATGTTGAGGAAAAATTTAGTTCTACGCCTATATGGAGTACAGATTTACTCAAAATAAAGTATGAGGGTGTGTAATGAGTAAGACAACCAACGAACAAATGTATTCTTTGGGAAGATGCACGGTAACTTCCAAAGTGAAGGCCACCTTCGACCTTTTCTTATCATTCGGAGAATAGCCCAACATTATATTATTCCTTTGCACATAAATATCATGTATGTCTTTGCCAGTTTAAAATGCGCTACCCTTTGTTAATAGGAATGTTGCCAATGACCTTAATAAAAATTTCCACAATCCACAATACACAATCCTAAGCATTAAATGCTAAAAATGTGGTGTAGATAAATTATGAAAAGAGTAATTGAGATCATCTACTTAAACAATCCCACTGAGCCACTCACAATTGCAATTGCTGAGTCAATCCACACAAGATCTGGCACAAATCCCACTATACAAGCAGAGGTCTCCGCCTTTGCATATAACACAGTGCTATTTCTTAGCTTGTAATGCTTTATAGGCGTTCCATTGTTACCGTTCCAAGTAAAAGTAATAATTAAAAGTTTTAGAATCCGAAAATGTTGACAACGGGTGTACATGAGCAACCTTACACTTGCGTTTCACAAATGAATTTTGGGATGGTATTCGTAGCCGAAACCAAAATATTTACACGAGCCGCAATGTAAAATCTGATCTTAAGCAAGTGGATGGCATTTACCTTACCATTATATCTACAACCATGTTGATGTTTTATGTACAACCATTTCATCTATGTTGCTAGAGCAACAACACAAATCTTCACTTTATGTTAACCCCAATTTAGGTACATAGTTAATATTTCCAGAATGTACTTGAGTTATAAAAAAAATATTTTAAAGAGACTTTCACTTTTATCAAACCTAATCTACCTCAAATGCATACGAGAAAGCCAAAACTATTCAAGAGAACCGTACCTTAAATTGTAATCCGTTGTTAGATTAGGGAGTGCAATCATGCGCAGGGGTATGTATTAGCAAGCTCACACCGGGCTGGAGACATCAGAGTAGGCCATAATTGAAGTTTGTACTGCCTCTGCAAGGGACCGCAGATCATTATTGTCATCTGAGGGCGCATTGGCACTTGGTGAAGTTGAGGTCAAGCCAAAATCCGGAAAACTCACACCTTGAGGATTGGGGTCTGTGTTGCGTTGGTTTCCGGTTGCAGTGGGAAAAATGGCGCTGTTCGGTTGTTCAAATCCCAAATTTGGAATTTGACTTGCAAGGGAGGTCAGTTCGGCTGCACAGGAAGTGGATGGTAGGGGCTCAGCCCCACAAGTAGTCAGCTTGGCCGGTCCTGTGTATGTGGGTCTCTCTGGAACCGTGACGGTTAAGTTTCGTTTTGTTGTGGAATTCACGGTGCCCTGTTCAGTACGAGGCTTGTGTCTTATGGAATTCAGATGTCGGGTTAAATGTGAATTATCCGGGAAAGTCATTTCGCAGCCCTGATGGTGGCAAGGATAATTTCCGGCTGGTCGTGGCTTTTTTGGTTTGCTCGGATCATGTGTGAGCAGATGCCGTTTAAGACGATTAGGGTAGATGAATTCTTTTGCACAATGTTGACATTGATTTTTCCGAACAGCTACTGTAAGTTTCTCTTGCTCAATGGTGTTAGGAGTATTTGACACGTCCGACTGTACGTTGAAAACCGAAATAAAAGCAGTTGATTCAGGAGTACACGTCATCATTATACGGTTAAGTGCGCGGGATTTAACAGAAGCGGGCATTGGTTTTTGACGGGTAATCGACGCCACTGGTTTGGTGGAAGGCCCGGCCACTGGTTCCACCAGATTTATTGTTTCAGGCACACTTATTATCTCGAAGTCGGAATCGGATTGTAATGAATGAATATTGTTTTGAGAATCCGCCGGCGCCAAATCGTATGTACTGAGTTCCTGCGTTTTCCAAATATTCTTAATTGTGTCCTGTATATTTTCAAGGTCCAACCGAAGTCTATCCTTAGCGATAGCATGGGTTTTGTAATCCTCCAATTGTAGTTCGCAGGTTTTAATTTTATTTTTCAAGTCCGATATTTCATTCGCTTGCAGGAGTATTGTGTAATTCAGATAAGCATTTGCCTTGCGGGCAAAACTGAGTTTCTCCGATAAATTAGAGTAAATGTCTATATCGGAATATTCTTTGTTAGAGCAAACCGTACACACATCAAACTTTTGAATTAAGATTTTTGGGAGTCGAATCACAGGCACGGGAGCACGACATTTAATGCATTGATGGGGGGCTATGTTAGTAGCCTGAGACGTCCCCGGATGAGCTTGTGGTTTTGGATTAGCTTTAAAGTTATGCGGATCGCGGGAATTATTCATTTCGATAGCCTTAAACATTTTCAATTCACGAGCTTTAACCTTTTGAATCGCTCTTTTCCGATTTGGATGTTTGGGTGTTTTACCAACAGCGGTAGGAATGAAACGTTGTGGTTTGTGCAAACGTTCTTTACGAGCAGAATTAGGATGAGTACGGGCCATTGTGTTAATAAATAGGGAGCACTCAGTGCTCAAGAGTACAAAGTAAAGTAGAAAGAAATATATATAAAGAATTTGAAGAATAGAATAGAATGAGAACTTTATGTTGGTGGTTATTCTATTCGCTTTCCGACGCGAATTCCAACGTACCAAGAAAATTTCAAATATATAAACCAATTTGGAAAGATGTGTGAGTAAAACCGACAATAAGGTGACATAAAATACCGGCGTGGTGTGTAGGATCCAAGAATCCGAATCAAACAGTTTGGTGTGAAGTCCGTAATGTATCTGTGCGTGTGATCACGAATTGATTTACATAAATTTGCCCCACCGCACAAGAACACTTAAAAACGCCACATACATGTACAACAAAATCTCTTCAAAATGGATGTGAATATGTACACAAGTGGAATCAATTATTACACAATCATTAGTTTATAAGGATGTGCACAGGGTTCGTATCGCTCTTTCTGGTGAAAGGAACCGATTTAAATCAAATTTCACTGTAAAAACACTGTGGATCCAGCAGAAAGGATCCTCGTCGCCAAAATATATGCTGAACCTGGGTTGCTAAGCCAGGTCGGTTAATAATTTACTCAAAATATTGGTTGTCAATCAAATAATCTGGATTTATTCTTTACTCCTAAAACTCAACCGTTCTCTTTCAATACC
>JAAXYW010002420.1:0-15381 GCA_036851895.1 Orthonychiurus folsomi | reverse complement strand
TGTCAATATTAATCCTCCTCCCGCGCGTAGTATCGTGTTTGTTATGCACTAAATGTTTGCTTCTAAAATTAATGTAATCCCATTAACATTTTCAAGGTAGCTCGACAAGGAAAACTAATTTTGTGGATTGGATGAGCGGTCGTGCCCATGAACATGAGTCTGTCAATTAATACGTGCTAATAATGCACATGCAGTCTCCATTAACCAAACCCTAAGAAGGCTTGCCAAAATCATAAAACCATGAAAGTGCCCTGGTTTTCTAAAGCAAGGTTACGAATCAAACCAATTTTGGCAGATTGAAATTGAGATATTTGCATAGGGATGTTCTTCTTTCCGTTCGGCTGGGGATACTCTGAGTAATGTTTGCAATAAATCATGTCAATAATAATTTGCAAGCTTCGTCTTCCCTTATGGGCAATAACACTTAAAATCCAACAGGACCGAAAGGCCATTTTGCGTTGGGTTTGTGCGTAAATTTTAGGATGTTCGATTTTGTCCTTGCATTTCAATAGCAGCATTACACAAACACAAACATGGGATCAGTAATCCACTGAAATCCTAGGAAATGTACACATTACATTACAAAATCACATTGCAAATTGTGTACATAAGCTGAAGCTTCTAAAAATCAGCGTGAGTCATGCTTTGAAATATTACTAGGGAGCCGTATCCTGTCCTCCTGTGATAACATGATTGCAAAAATCGAATTAAACCTTTTCCTGAACTGAGCCAGTGTGACATCACTGATAAAAAGGGTGTGAAGGCTGCACTTTTTATATAGCCAGGTCATCACATAATGTAAACAAATGTAAATTTTAATGGGATTTTGACATCCATGCATGGCATTAACCCCCGCCGGACACGAATCAAAATAAGAAGTAGCAATTGACTTAATTACAGGGGACTGACACTTAAGCGTGGTGTAATTTAGTTGTCCGAAGACTGGCTAAATGTATGATTATAATGAGAGTTTTTTATGTTCATCCTCAATATTTTCATGTACGTAGTATTTATTTTACACCACCACCGTGTCAAAACTGACTTGTTATAGGACGCGTGAGATTCATCATTTTTCACGCCCTGCTCCGCGGCCCGGCCTACGAACTTTGTTGCATTGACTTTTCCATTCGGGTCATGCACGGCATACGTGCTGTTGATTGTGTTGATGTACTATTTATTACCAGTAGCCAAAAAGAAATCTTTTTTTTACAACCACCACACTCCGCAACATAAATAAGTTATTTGAAACAAAGGAAGAGTGATTTGTTCATCCCTAGGAGCGAAGGGTTACAAATTTTGGATTTGTTTTGAAATCCAGTGTCTCCGTTCCGGTTGATCTTCCGTGCTTATTGCGACGGACTTAGTTTTAATACAGCTGTAAACTTTTTGTCACAACCCATTACTCACGCGATGTCTGAGATATTAAAAAAAATGAATCCTAAATGAAATCATCACTGCCACCATTGCTGCGTGCAATGACGATTTGATACAATCATGTGCAGTTTGCAATATCAACTTTCAGCCATGAGATATATTTTGATTTCGAGGTAACCGGATAGGTAGGAGCGATTACGTTTCTGTCTTAGTAAAAACTAATTGATTATAACTGTAAGCAAGGCAAGGGTGTGATACAGTAACTTTAGTCTGTGCTACTTTAAAGACTACATTTTATTTCGAGGACTGGAACTGTCTCAATTTACCCCGTTTAATGTAATAGTCGATTGTCACCTGGTGCGTAGGGCGCAAAGGCACAATGCTTATTCACATTGGGTTGTTTCGGAATTGCCGGAATTCCAATTAGCACCTGCGCTAATCAAACATTCAGCTTTAATTATTGCTTTTAGTGTCCGGTAATTTATAGTTTTCATAGTGTTGACAAGTCTACTGGGGAGAGGTGAAATTAAGCACTTGAAGGCTTACATGCTTACCACTCGCATATCACGTTTCATTTGATTATTTTCCATCAAAACTGGTTATTGTTGAATTCAATGCTAGCTATGCCTTCTCCGAGGCCACATGACATGATTTACGTTAAAATATCCAAAGAATTTTAAAAGAACTAATCGGACGCCGCTCAGCTACACCATAACTCCAACCCAGACTGCGGAACTAGTTAATTTTTAAGTGGATGGCTACAGTAGCCAATCCCACATTAATAAAATCCATGCTGAGATGGAATTGATTTTTTTCTGACAAAGGCTTTGATTGAATAAGGTGTTTGACAAGATCCCAATATTCAATCTTCCATGCTCATTGTATCCGGATATTCAGGATTATTGCACGCATGTCCGCTGATTAATATTTGGACCATGTTTAGCATTTGTAATTCAATCCCTTGCTTGAGGTGGAGAATGCTTTCATGAGGGGTTCCTTTTGTGCAATGCAATTCTCTCAACAGTTTTAAATATTGCAAATTTTAAAAAGACATATTGCATGTTTTTTTTAATTATAGACAGCAAGTTTGAAATTTGTTTAATTTTTGGCCAGTTAGAAGTACAAAAATGAAATCCCGGAACGGTTGAAAGTGCAATGAATTTCACCCATCCATCCTGATATTTTATGACCGTACCCCATGAAGTCCCATACCCTTGACTGTGCCTCTAAAGTGTGTAATCAGATGATCAGAGTTTGACGTCGTGTTTGACTATCCATCAGATCGTAACAATGTAATGTGTGGACAAACTGGGTGGTCAGTCACGATCCTACCTTACCTTGCTATAACTTGTTATTTATTCCCTTGTTTCTAATAAACACCTGGGATGCGGATCTGGTGTTTGCATCTCCAATCTCCTCAAGACAGGACTTCACTGATCAAATTGATTAACTCAATCAAACGAAGGAATCATTCCCAGAATGACGGATTCATTCAAATTACTAGCAGATGAATGAAACAATGATCAATTAGTTGGACAGCGTTTTTGAAAAAATTGTCATGTTTTCGCTTGTATGGAATTTGGCAAAATCCCAAAGTCCCTCCTAATTTTGCATACGTCCACTTGTTTGCAAATCCCCAAGGTTGTACTTTGTCTTTTTGCCACCCATTAGGATTTTGATTGTATCTTTGGAAAAATACTTTTAATTAATTAACCTCTAAATCTTTGTCCTTTCGACGGGCTACTAAATCGGAATAGACATAAAAATTGAACTTGTTTAGATTTGAAGGGACGTCAAATGGAATTCTTCCAATGCTATAAACATTGTAGTCTTTTGTAGTATTTCTTGAAAGCAGACAGCAAACAGCAAGTAAAAAATTATATCCATTTCTATGGAGTTAGATAATGGGGATGAATAGACGACTGTTTTAGAATTCCTTATTCCGACCTTGCCTGATGCTATTTCTTAAATATTTGGAACATTTCTTCATCATGAATGCCATAAATGTCAACTCTAGTGCCCCAACTGCATTCATTCTTTAATTTTCATTGCACTTTTTATCTATTCGTCTGAGTCTCAAGGCTGGATTTATCAAAAAGCGCAGAAACTTTTACGAACATGTAAAAATGGAACCTGCCGGACTACGCATGCATGCTGTTCCTTCAGCACATTTAGGGAGAAATAGACAAGTATATGAAACAAATAATAAATAATAAATTTGCTCAAACTTGCTTAAGCCCAATACAATACATAAAATTTGCAAATTGTGCGTGCACATCTTACAACAAAAATCCGAGGACACTTTTATTTGAAAAGACAGAACAGCATTAATGTCAAGCTCGTGTGGTGCGTGGTCAAACTAAACCCTGAGCGTGACGTGATATCACGGAAGTCGGAAACGCACATCCACATTCATGAATTCCAACTCCTCACAAAATCCGGTAGCCCGATAACCTGGCAAACCCACAAAAATGCGTAGAGTCTTACTTTGAATCCACTCTGCGTCTAAAATCGTGAGATGTTTCTGGTTCCTGCTCTGGACATGTGTATATTTTTCATGTTTGTCGAGCAGACGGAAAGCGCGTTTTTTGTTGTGGTCGTCCGCCCATCACTCCGTCAATCATTTAAAAAGTCGTCATAAATAAAGATGCTTTCTTTGCCGGCGGCAAATGATTTCAATGCTTGCAATGAGTAAAGCCACACCACACACAGGAACGGGAAAAAAGTAGATACAAACACTTGTCGCTACGTTTTGTATTTTGTTTTCCTATTATCTTATGGAAATTCGGAGTTCAGTCGACACGGTGTCAGATTCTCAGCGTACCTATGTAAATGATGTGCTCATGCATTCAAGGGTAAACCATTCCAATCGGCCAAATCGTGTACTAATACAAAGTAGTCTGCTCAATCTAATTTTAATAATATTGGAAATTATTTTCTCAATGAAGGGAAACGTAGATTGTAATCTGCGTCGACGCTGCGACCATTTGTACTGCTGTGTTGGACGATAAAAGAACATGGACGTCAAAGCCACCATATTGACTCTGATTTTGGCAACGATATGCATGACATGTGCGCAGTTCGTGGGAAGAGGAGCATTTTCTGATATTCGGGTAAGGAGATCCTTAATATTAATTATTGTGAGTTTTACGGCTAATTAATTTATAACTCGGAAAGCCTTCAAAATGCTTTTAAAGCCACTCTGCAATGGCATTGACCAAAGAAATCAGAGTAATGATCAATGAAATTAAGTTGTTCTACTTTTGCTAACCACATGTGTTTTAAAGTCAGCCACTTGTTGATGTTTACAACATTACGCACAGTGACCACAGTTTATTTAGATCATGGTATTCCATTGCCTTTGTTTCAAATTACAATGCACCTTTCATATCATACATCCAGTGTATTTGATCATTCACTTTTTATTAAGACCAAACCCGAATCCTGTAAGTTTGTAAAATGATGTGCTCTATTTCTTCAAACAGGGGAGTTACTGCGAAACAAGAATTGGAGGATGTTGTCCTGGACGCATGGACGAGTGCAGCGTGCCAATCGCCGGCACTCTTTGCTACTGTGATCATTTCTGCAATCGAACGGACAATCCAGACTGTTGTCCTGACTTTTACAGTTTCTGTCTTGGAATTAAACTTCCACCACCGGAGGAAATCAGGGGTGAGATATAAGTGAACATTTTCATTCGAGTCCGAAAATGTGCAACTAGATCAAGATATTTACCCGTGCCATGCGTACATGGTGTGGAATCTAGCATGGCTGTACTGTAGTTTGCAATGGTCATTTGGGGGCTGCTCTGTGTAGTATTAGTGTAGTATTTTTATGAAGCGCATCGCGTGGATTCCTATGTCAATCTGTATTTATTACATTTTACGATTCCTTTGGGTGGTCAGTCAGTGGAATAGAGATGTAAGCACATACAAATGTAAGGTCTTGGTCTTCGAGCTCAAATGACATGACATACTTTGGAATTGTTTTTGATGAGAGAAGAAAGACGGAGTACAGGGATCTCGTTTCAAGGAGTGCAATTTGCTGGAGTACACGAGTACAGCACAGTCTTGCATAGTTTGTAACAACTCTGTCTATTCATGCAGAGATGTTGGGATTTTTTTTACTAATGTTTTGACTGTCCGCTGCGCTGCTAAAAGGATTAAATCGTGGGTCCAAAGCTGATTTTGCTTTATTGTTGGGGAATTGTATAAAATTTAATATTGTAATCAAAACGACGATGGCGATCAGAATATAATTATGTTAATGCCCCTAGCGTTAAATTTTAACAAAATGCAAATGCGATTTTTATTGCAGATTCCTGCTTCTCAGAAGGGCGGGTTTTTCCGTATGGATCCACCCACAAAATCAACTGCAGAGAATGGTAAGGAAGGACTCAAAGCATAATTTCATTGCCGCTCGGATTCGGCCACAATATCCCGCTACCCTTCATT
Organism: Orthonychiurus folsomi; assembly: GCA_036851895.1. Taxonomy (NCBI): domain Eukaryota; kingdom Metazoa; phylum Arthropoda; class Collembola; order Poduromorpha; family Onychiuridae; genus Orthonychiurus; species Orthonychiurus folsomi. Next base: position 9,553 of record JAAXYW010002420.1, on the reverse strand, counting down.
GCACATAAACTACACAATTAATTACACTTTCCTTCTCGGTGGAGGAGAAAATGCCGAATAAACTACTTCGGCTTTTGTAAGCTAGCTCAGAGAAGGAACGAGAATCATTTTATGTTTCTTGTCCCTCCCTTCGAAACTTTCCCTGGAAGTTCGATACTGGATGTCATGCAATTAATATTGGTGTCTTAGGCACAGAGTTAGACTTCCGTGTGCCCCGATTCCGTTTCATTAATAAAAGGGTGACCCGTAGTAGTTTACCAGCAGGCGAGTGGACTGCACTCAAATCTTGCTGATACCTCCAACAAACTCCTAGCCAAATATTTCATGGATGGAAAACTTAAGCACCTTGAGAAAGGAAAATGATTAATCGTAAGACCAGAACTTTTGTGAACCACACAAAGCGGAAAATAATAACCATAAATTAACCGGAGAAAGGGATGTGCGTAAACTCGGCCTGACACGTCTGACACGCATTAACAATTCTGATTTTAATGACTAGTAAATGTGACCGAGCACCCAGTGATAAAACGAAGATCGAATTTCTATGCGAAACCGACAAATGCATAATCGAGCCGAGCCTCATTGAAGTCATCAATGATGGGAATTACCCTTGGACGGCGTCCAACTACTCGGACTTTTGGGGTCATAAGCTATCGGAAGGAATCCTGTACAAACTGGGAACGCTGGAACCGGAAAGAACGGTAAGTTATGTACGTTTTGAGTTTTGTTGTATTTACTTTTAGAATCTACACTAAAGTCAATGTAATCCTCATAATAATTAATGAACTGAACGCAATCAAATAAAGGTGTGGTCGGTTCTCCAAAATCTAGTGACTCCGGAAAAAGAAAGGTTTGGGCTTTCCCCAATTTTCTTAATAAGTGAGAGCCGGAGCATTAAGGAAGTGGGTGGAACGTAGCCTTAATTATGATTTGTTCCCCTTTTGGCTGTAGGTGAGAAATATGGAGCCCATAAAACACATTTACGACGAATCCCGCCTCCCCCTTACCTTTCGACGCCCGGAAAGCCTGGCCATCCCTAATTCACCGAGTGCTTGACCAAGGATGGTGTGGATCAGATTGGGCAATGACCACGTCCACAATAACAGGTAAATACGACCATGGAATATGTCAGAATAGGATTTAACTTAACAAATGGAATGAAAGCACCCTAAAATTAACCAGATTTAACAGAGTGGATAAGCGGGCGGGGCTAGGGTAACTTGGCTCTGGACCCGGTCACTAAAATCCACACATTCAATTCTTCTGTCGGCCGGATTTTAGCCGGATGGATTTATGTGTCATTTATACGATCTTTTTATAGCGGACAGACTGGCCATTCAATCAAAGGGCGTTGAGGTCGTGCAGCTGTCCACACAACATTTGGTTTCTTGCGACAGTCGAGGACAGCAGGGTTGCACCGGTGGACATTTGGATCGAGCGTGGAATTTTATGCGGCGTTTCGGGTAAGTACCCTTTAATGTCCTACTTTAAAAGTCAAGATCCAGAACTTGCTTCAATGCCAAACATGCTGTGTAGTGGAGAACCCAGTTGAAATTCCAGGACGGATATGTCTTTTTAATCAATCCCAATCTCCCGCCTTCTAGAGATTACATGACACTTGGTTGGATCTCAATCTCAAACTCTGAAGTATCTTTCCTCCACTAGAAGGCATTGCTCTGGATTTAATGATGTAGATCGGAATGTCCTTTTGGAGCGAAATTTCCTTTAAAGTCAAATATTTAGGACTTTCATTTCTTTGCGAGGCATGCAAGCCCTATTGATGGAAACCTTTAACTGCTCAATGTTTTACACGCATCCAAGCGGTCAGGGGATGCACGGTTGGTATATTGATTGTCATATGCTCTAGTAATAAAGATTTCCATTCCATAGTCCGGTTTTTTACAAATGTTCGAAGTCGGAAAGAAATCCCTACATTAAACGCGAATTGAAAATATACTTGCTGTGGTGCTTTCTTTAAAAAATTGTTTTTCACGAATATTTGAGAAGTTGCATGGTTGGTTCCAAACCGTAAACGAACTCCCACGTAAAAATTTGACAACATGACAATGACCAGCAACTGTTGAAAGTTGAAAGTTGAAATGCGATATGCGGAGTTTTGACTTGGGTACGCAATTCCCCAGAATACTAAAGAATCTTTAGAAAGTAGTAAACGGGGACAGCTGCAATGTTTTCTTCAAGAGGTGGAAGTGAATTCCAGAAAAAGTCAATAGTTCAAAACGCAGTGGTGGAGGAATGTGTGGAATGAAAGCAATAATCCGGAATATGTCATGTCATTTGCAGGATTGTTGACGAGGATTGCTACTCGTACCAAAGTGGTTCGACTGGAAATACGGGAACCTGTTCAATTTCACGGAGGTTCAAATCCCTCCTGGACATTAACCAATGTCGGGCCTCGAACACATTGAGTGGAAGAACAGAGTTGTACAGAACCCAGCCCGCATACAGAATCAGTTCAAATGAAAATGACATCAAATATGAGATTATGACTTTTGGCCCAGTGCAAGGTAAATCATTCGGAAAATCGTTTTATTTCGGGTTTTTTTTCGACTGAAGAAGGTTACAGAATATAAGGATGTTTCTCTGGTTTCACTCAAACTCGTGTCCAGTTGCGTAATTTTGCAAAAAGAATTGAATAAAGATATGCTAATTCCATATCCAAGTTAGCTTGTGCGTTTCTGCCTGTCAAGTATAACTTAGGGGACTAACATAATTCATCACTATTTTGGTATGTAGCCGTCATGGAAGTTAGTGCGGATTTCTTCATGTACAAAAGAGGCGTTTACAAGAAAGTGGGACACCGAGCTGGTGATCGCGTCGGTCATCATTCGGTCCGAGTAATCGGTTGGGGAGAGGAATTCATTCACGGACAAATGTTGAAATACTGGGTAAGGACATTTGCATTTGATAATATATGTTGTGGTAAACTTGCAAATTTGAATTTTTGCAGCTTGTATCTAATACTTGGGGAACGGCATGGGGAGAAAACGGCTACTTTAAAATCCTTCGAGGAGAAAACGAATGTGAAATTGAAAAGTTTGTTATATCTGCGTGGGCCAGGGCTGCGGGTCGCTCTTCATCGGCGTTCCTGTCGAACGCAGTTTGAATCCAAGAAGAAGGCAAGGTTAGGCACGGGCAAAAATAATACTCTTACTTTCTCTCTTAACAATGAAACATGTCAATCGCAGATACTTGACGAATCTGGACGTTTGTAACCAGAAATATTATTTACAGCTGCCAGGAACAATTTCCAGTATATTTCCTTATGTTGTGCCATGTCAGAGTCAGGTGTGTTTAATTAGTCCTAGAATCCAGGTGCTTCTGATCTATTCGGGAAACTAAAGGGGATTTAAGGCGTTATTCAGGTTTATAAAATTAGCTGAAGAAAAAATTAAGGAAAGTTGTTGTATTTTGCTTTTTTAAACCTAGAGCTTACGCTTGGTCTGCAAATATTTTTTTGGTAAATACTGCCGAATTAAAAATAGTATTGTGTTCAATGATGGTGATTCATTAGGTATTATAAATTGATTGTAACTAATTAATTTTTTGAGGTTCAGTCCTGAGCCTCGGTCTTCCTAGATTTAGTGCAATACTACACAGGCGTGAAGCCAGGTGATTATTTTGAACGTTTACTTCGCACATACATAAATACAACTCATTACTAACCTAAAATAGTGTTACTTTGTAACCCAGATGTGTTTGGAAATAGCAAATATAGAAATAGCTTTATCGTTCTAAAATTCAAATTGATAAAATTAAATTGTAATTAAAAGCACACAGCACTTGTCATTTCATGTTTATCGTAGTTTTATTCGTACATTTGTCGGTAATACGCACTTCCTTATTGCATTACGCCATTACGGCACACATGACTAAATTCATATGACTATGACTTCGAGTTCAAATTTCAGTTTTATAGATACAGTATGGGGGGTTCCATGTGTTGAGCTATTTCGGTAGTATACTCGTGATATTAGCAATCTCCTCAAAGTCCAAGAAAAGATACTGGGTCAACGACACAAAAATGTAGCCCGAAACTCCCATCATAAAAACAAGTATTGGAGTGAAGCATACAATGCTCCATGGTATCATTTCTCCTGGGATGTACCGGAGGGGAAGCATAACCCAAGAGTCTCTTGGAATTCCACCCATAATGCCGGGGTTTGGATTATACACATCATTTTTATAGTCGCTAATGTCAGTGCCCGAGGAAGATTTCAGCTGTTCGTTGGAATTAGTCTCCATGTGCTCCAAGATTTTAATAAAATTGTCAACGTCCTTCTGGTTAACTGGCTGAGGTTCCAAGGGCAATTCCACATCTTCATCGTCATTTCCTGCTTCAACCCCTTGATCATGATCACATTCTTTTTCAGTAACTGATTGCTGAGAGGAATCCGGATTGTTGTGAGGGAACAGGACTTCAACACTATTTCTTTCTTCCACTTGGCTTTTTACAAAGTCCACAAGAACATTTTCCGCCATAACTTCTGCGGCTGGAGCCAAATTAGTCACCGGAACGGTGCTCTGCGGGGATGCTGACATCGTTTGATGCTTACCCAAAGTAAATCTTCCAAGGGAAGTGTCGCAGCTGCGGGCTGTCTGGAAATGTTCACATTTTTGGCCACGGTTGGGAAAATCTTGTGCTGTGCTGGAACTTTTTATTAACTTGGATTGCTTCAGTTTACAGGGGAAATTAACGGGCTCAGCCCTTGTAAGGTATGGGCTCTTTGCACCGATTGTATTTGGAAGTGATTTTCTCAGTGGGTGTTTTGCAACTGAAGCCTTAGATTTTATCATGATAGGAATCATACTTCTCTGTTGAACGCGATTATTTAAAGTCGGAAGTTTTGCTTGCTGCATGAAGTTTGGCTGACTATCACGACTTCCCTGCAAGGTCGATAAAGCTGGCAACTTGGCTGCAGATGTGCTGGCAGTAATATCTTCTTCTGAATATAATTGATATGTGGAGCAAGTTTCGACGTCGAAGACACTGCGAGAACTATCGGATTTTAATGATGTAGGACTCAGCTTCTCAGTAGTCAGAATTGGACTTGCAACCGGCTGGATAATGTTAATCTCTGACCCTGACGGAATGGATATAACATTGTCTCTTCGTCGTAGATATCCTGTTGTATCACTCCGAGAGCCGTTTGGGTGTTGCCTTGCATTATTATCTGCATCTAACACACTTGAATCAGTTTCGGCTCGACTCACGATGCGATGAACTCGAAGTGCACCAAATCCTTCCTCAGGGGCGATTTCAGTTTGAGCGACGTTCAACCCATCAACGGATCCACTCCCTCTTGCCAAGGCCTAAAGTTACACATTTTATATTATTACACTGACTATCGAGTTACATTGTAAGGGTTTGAATTAGTCCAACCTCAAAATTTGCTTTGAGAAAGTTCTGTGATGCCGTCATATGTGGAAGTCCGGCTCCTTTTTCCCCTGGAGGTGACATTCCAAACAAACTTGAGTAGGTCCTCTCAAGGATTCCTGCTTCCGCATCGTCCCAATTTGGATGTTTCGAATATCCAGCCACTGTTTGGGCATCCAATAGGCTACGATTACGAGACTCGAGCTAAAAAATTATCAATAAGTACTAAAAAATTCAAGATGTCAAATTTTAAATAGTCGCTTAGTTAGTTTTACAAACCTCATAATCCCGCCGACTCAAGGCGTAGTATTTGATGCCGTCATATGTGGAAGTCCGCCTCCTTTTTCCCCTGGAGGTGACATTCCAAACAAACTTGAGTAGGTCCTCTCAAGGATTCCTGCTTCCGCATCGTCCCAATTTGGATGTTTCGAATAACCAGCCACTGTTTGGGCATCCAATAGGCTACGATTACGAGACTCGAGCTAAAAAATTATCAATAAGAACTAAAAAATTCAAGATGTCAAATTTTAAATAGTCGCTTAGTTAGTTTTACAAACCTCATAATCCCGCCGACTCAAGGCGTAGTATGTGGCGCCTACCCCAGCAATAGCGACTCCAGTTCCAGCAACTCCAGCCATGTGCCACATGTTTACTGTCACCCTCAAGGAATAAAACTTCAATTTCAAAAACTTTGACCAAGGGATAAACAGAAAACCCAATTTTGTCAAACAATCCCGAAGCTACGCGCGAATAATTTTCAATGGTGAGGTCTGCATGCAAGTCCGATTGTTGAATGTTTGTTTTGCGTATTGGCTTAGAATTGCCACCAATTACCTTTCGTTGGCAACGAACAAAAATATTAAATACGAATTCAGACAAAACAGATTTTTATTTTGGATTTCCAATTCACAACTCAACAATTTACACTTGATTTTACCAACGATTACTGTCTTTATCCATGCACTGCACAGCTCGAGCACAAGACTGACAACACAATTTTTTTAATACCTTACAACTTCTGCTGCCTAGCTTTCTCCCTGAGTGCTAAACTAAAATTCCAAGCCAATAGATGCCCATTCCTTACCATTAAGTTTTTTTTCTTCAGATTTTACAATTACAAAGTCTTAAGACGGAAATGCAAAATCATTTAGCATACGTACGTATTTCAAGGTATATGGCATGGATTTGTAGGTACATCAAACTCGAAGTATAGGTTCGTTCATATAGAACACTGGAGCATAGTTAGCGAGCACAAGCATTCTTAAATTGACCAGCAATTTTAAATGCCATAATTTTAATTTAAATATCAATAAGGGTTTTGTAAGCGTACAGTACATTGGACTAGCCAATTCTAAGAGGATCCCCGCGTATTATGTTTACGTCCTCATTTCCTTTTCCGTTGTGCATGACAAAACTTTACCTGCAGTTTTACATCATGGGTTTCTACAAAAAATTAAATTCAAAATTATTTTGATATTTGTTACAATATTACAGATCATACGCGCTTATGCGACCGGCGCATCGGCAAATTATTTACACACATTTAGTGTCACTGACATCATTGCTGTATTTTCTAAATGTGAATTAAAATTGAAATATTTTCACTTTTAACAACGTCAAAAATTAAAAATCGTGAATCGCAAATTCTGAGAATTTTGTATGTCTTCTAGCATTTCGGACGTTTACCACCTTTGGCGGAGGAATTAATTAATACTCCCATACCGGCTGGGAATAGATTACACGGCACAATTATATTTACAAATACAAATGCACTTAACATGAACATTACAACAACACATGACCCGCGTCTAACATAAATAGAAATAAAATTCCTGAGTTCTGTCCCTTTCCTCTCTTTGCCTGAGGTTACTTACAGTTTACATCCATTGAATCCCGACTACATAACAATTAAACAAGCTGATATGACACGGCCACGCGAATGACTGGGGGATAGTTTTAAGCATTGGGAAATTTTGTTTGGCAAGGAATTTCATGATTGGATCTTGCTGAAATCCAAGGGTTGCAGTAAATGCTGCGGTCTGTTCGGCAATATTTCTAAGGGGTTTTTAAGAGGGTGACTTTATTGTGATGCTCCTCCGAGCCGAAAGTTTCTTCATCTCTATTGCTGTGGATGGATGCATTGTCACGATAAATAAGCGTTACTATTTCGTTCTTTCCTAGAAGACCTGAAGATATGAATGAAATATGTATTAATATACTTCAAGTTAGACACCGGGAGTGTTTTCCGCTGGCATTCTGGCAAAAAACTATTAATTATTACCTAAAGCGACGCCATCGCCTTTGTTGAACACTTCACACGCCGTAAAAGGAACATCAAGGGTAAAAAGAGCTAGTAAGGTTCCTGGAAGAAATGCTCAAATTACACTCTGAAATACAAGCCTAAATCACAATGCTAGCTCTGATCAGTTCAATATAAGGTATTAGAACTCTTAAACTTGCGCTGGTTGGCGCAAAAAGTATGTCCAGAGGTATTGCCACAGGATGGAATTTAATACTCTATCCGCTAATCAAATATACGTACCATTGCTAAGGTCCCAAAGACAAACGCTTCTGTCTCTGCCCGTCGAGTCGCAAGACAAGCACCGTGCACCCTTCTCATCAAGGCGCAAAATGTCAACAGGGGCAATATGTTTTTCCATAGACCATTGACAAGCTCCTAGAGTTAAAATAAATTNAGCTCCTAGAGTTAAAATAAATTCCATGATGTTAATGAGGTATATAGTACTAAATATGGTTATGGGGCATATTCGCATATTCAATGCGTATTCTAAATACCTGTAACAAGATCCCAAACCAGTACCCGATTATCTTCAATAGCATTGATGACACAGCCACCTTGAGCGGAAATGGCTATGGCCTGTGTATTAAATCCCGGCTTCCATTTCTTGAACAAAGTCCCACTCTGAAGGTCATAGACGACGATAAAGTTTGGTCCGGGGTCATCCACTTCCTACAATTACATTATTTGTCAATTTTCAAAGTGCAAAATAGCTGCAGGCAATCGTGTGCTCCTTACCCGACATATACAGCAGACAAAATTTCCATCCTTTGTAATAGCGGAAAGAGAAGTCACAAACTCATGGTGTGGGATCCTCAAATCATACAATATCAATTAATATAACAATAATGATTATCAACCTTCCTTAATCCTTCAGGGAGTATCATATAATAATAATACAATAGTACATGCCTAAGGTGATAGAGTAGCTTACCTAAGGTCATACAGCAGTTTCCTACTCGGCAAATCCCAGACCAGAAGGGGAAATGGTTTCTGAGTCTCATCTCCACAAACATAGGAACTTGCCATTCTCAGATACAATGAGGGAATTCAGGAATCGATCCTCACCAACTTTGAATGTGGTGACCATGTCTCCCGTGTCAACCTTCATAAGATTCACGTACATTCGATTCCGAGACAGGGACACGATGTGATTTGAGTCATGCATCCCGTAGTACGGCATTTTTTGATTCATGACCCCCTTCAATTTGGAGAGGAAAGTCCCGTCGTCCAAATTGTAAACATGTAGTTCCCTTCCGGAAAGAATGACACAGCGTTGATCATCAATAGCGGTGAGAGAAGACGGGTTCAGGATCCCTTGCAAAGTCCGAACCGGCCTCTCCGTGTACACATCCCAAACTTTGACCTCCTCCTTGGCAGTGGATAAGCTCACAACGAAACGATTTCTGGGTTTAATTCGAACCATTTCACTAAAATAAGTGTCAACATTCGCCAGCTCTGCAAAATCTTCTGCAATCGGAGATGCGCTGTGCAAGAAATCCGAGATGGGGATGAAGGAGGGAGTTTTAGGGGTTTGGGCAGCTTCAAAAAGAGAATTCAAGAAAGGGCATTTCTTCTTCCACTCTGAAGATCCTTCCCCTTGAAAGTAGGGTAGGAGTCGGCCGTACATTTGTCCGTAGAATTGAGTGCCGTCATAATTTAATGCACTGGCACTTAATTCCAAAGTTTGGCGAAGGAGCATCAAGTCCGCGTTTTCAGCATTTGTAGATTGTTCCAGAGAAATATCTTCTAGGACCTGGGATAAATAGGTTCGTTCAAATTTGAAACGTCCTTTAATTAAATTGACACACTGGAAATCTGGAACTTACATAGTACACTGAGGATATTTGAATTTTCTG